>JAKCPI010022566.1:0-37045 GCA_023213315.1 Euborellia annulipes | reverse complement strand
ATAAAATTCAAACGAATAAAGTGAATCAAACTACAGAAGAAATAATTGAAAAATATAATGAAGTTTTTGAAGGTATTGGATGCCTAGAAGGTGAAATTAATTTAGAAACAAATGAAACAATTCCAAAAATTCAACAACCAAGAAGAATACCAATTTCACTCTTAGATGACTTCTACAAAGCATTAGAAGATATGGAAAAAAATGATATAATAATAAAAGAAGATCAACATACAGACTGGGTTAATAATATATTAATTGTCAAAAAAGGTAATAAAGTAAGAATATGCCTAGACCCAATACATTTAAATAAATCATTGAAAAGCGTGAATTATCAAATACCTACAATTGAAGAAATTTTACCCGAATTATCAGAAGCAAAAATATTTTCCACATTAGATGCGAAACATGGATTCTGGCAACTAAAGTTAAACGAAGAATCAAGTAAATTAACTACATTTTGGACTCCAAAAGGAAGATATCGATTCTTAAGAATGCCATTTGGAATCAGTCCAGCAATGGAAATTTTTCAAAAGAAACAACATGAAGTAATACATGGATTAAAAAATACAATTTGTATGGCCGACGATATATTAGTATTTGGCAAAGGTGCTACAGAAGAAGAAGCATTAGAAGATCACAATAAAAATTTAGAAGAATTACTGAAAAGATTAAAACACAAGAATTTAAAGCTGAATAAAGAAAAATTAAAATTATGCAAAAAAGAAGTTTCTTTCTATGGTCACATCATATCAGAAAAAGGTGTACAGGCAGATCCTAAGAAGATAGATACAATTTTAAAACTGAAACCACCAGAAGATAAAAAAGAACTACTTAGATTTTTAGGAATGATAACTTATATCAGTAAATTTATACCAAATCTATCAAAAATCGCTGAACCACTGAGAGAATTAACAAAAGAAGAAACAAGATTTTATTGGAAAAAAGCACAGCAAGATGCTTATGATAAATTAAAAAATCTCATAACTGAAACTCCAGTTTTACAATATTTTAATATAAATAAACCTCTTACTATTCAAACTGATGCATCACAGAATTCATTGGGATGTGTACTACTACAAGACAATCTTCCAATAGCTTATGCATCGAAAGTTTTAAGTGAATCGCAAAAGAAGTACAGTCAAATAGAAAAAGAAGCATTAGCAATTCTTTTTGCTTGTACAAGATTTGATCAATACATTTGCGGAAAAAAAGATTTAACAATAGAAACGGATCATAATCCTTTAATTAATATTTTAAATAAGCCAATACATTGTTCACCAAAAAGACTACAGAATATAATTCTAAAACTACAAAGATATAGCATAATGCTAAAATATAAGAAAGGGAAAGAAATGTATTTAGCAGACTATCTCTCAAGAATAAATAATAATAATGATTTACAAGAAGAAGAAAATATCGAAGTTTATAAAATAGAAAAAGAATTAGAAGAAATAATTCAAAAAGATTATATTCCAATAAGAAATTCTACACTTGAAGAAATTAAAGAAGCAACTAGAAAATGTGATGACATGAAATTATTGAAAGAAAAAATTATTAATGGATGGCCTAATAAAATAACCGATGTTCCAGAAAGAATTCGCAACTATTTTACAATAAAAGAAGAAATAAACATTGAAGATGATATAATATATAAGGCGGATAGAATAATTATACCGAAAAGCAAGAGAAAAGAAATTTTAAGAAAACTACATACAGCTCACCAAGGGATAGAATATACCTTGAAATTAGTACGACAGACGGTATACTGGCCAAATATTAATCAAGAGATAAAGAATTTAATTAATCAATGCGAATTATGCAATAAGTATAAAGAATCACAAACAAAAGTAGAAATGATATCGCAAGAAATACCTAATAAGGCATGGGAAATTATAAGTATGGATGTATTTGAAATAAACAATATACATTATTTATTAACTGTCGATCACTACTCAGACTTTTTTGAAGTTGATAAACTCAATAATCTATCAAGCATACACACAATATTATTATGCAAAAGAAATTTCAGCAGATATGGAATTCCAAAATTAGTAATCACGGACAACGGAACAAATTTTACATCGACTGAGTTTGAAAGATTTTCACAGGAATGGTCATTCAAACATCAAAGATCAAGTCCACACCATCAACAAGGAAATGGAAAAGCTGAAGCTACGATCAAGTCTGTGAAGAATATGATAAGAAAAGGAATTGAAATAAATGATAATATGAAAGATTACACAAGAAACGAAATACATGTAAAGAAAAGATATGAAAAAGAATACATCAATGAAGAAGAAAAGAAAATGAAAGAAGATCAAACAAACAATGAAAGCAACAATACAATAGAAGAAAAGAAGAATAGCTATGAAACTCCACAGGCCGATTCAAGAAAAGAAGAGAGCTACATAGCAACTGGCAGAACAAGAAGATCAATAAGAAGACCGAAGAAATATGAAGATTATTACACAGATTATAAATGATTTCAAATTTTACACAAAAGAGAGGATGTTATATATTATTATTATGTTGGTAACAGTCTCTCTTTACTAACTTCACACAGTACACACTCATGCATTCGATGTACACAGATACACAGCCTCTCTACCATCATACCTTTATATGTACCCACTATTATTATCAATATAAATAAATATATATAAAACAATTACAATCTTTTATTTAAATAATAAATATATAAAACACTATTACCTCTAGATTTTAAAATATTTAAAAGTCATATTTGTTTTGGTTTCTATAATAGATAAAGAAGAAATAACTGTACTACTGTTTTTAATTTTATCTTAATTTGTTCTTTCAAAAGGTATTTTTCTATGGTTAATAAAAAACAAACAAAAAAATTGAATTAAAACATTTGGAAAGCATCTCATCTTTATGGAATGGATGAGAGCAAGTACAGGTGCAGCAAATAAAAGATGTTAAATAAATAAATAAATAAATAAAGAGAGCTTTTGGATGCCGAAAAGGAGACGTTCCGGATAAAATTTTATTTGTCCATCCTCAGCCTCTCAGTTCTATGTATAAGCTTACCAGGACTGAGGATGGACCACAGATCAAACGAATAAAATTTTGTCCGGAACGTCTTCTTTTCGGCATTTGGCATCCAAAGCCTCTCTTTATTTGCTGCATCTGTACTTGCTCTCTTCCATTCTAAAAAATTATCCAAAAAAGAATTATTAAATGTCAAGATAATAGGTATGAATATACTGAATCTTGTTTATGTTTAGTTCATGCCAAATGTATTATAAGAAGGTATTGCATACACAAACTTTTAACAATACCTGTATTACAGTACACTGGTTGTGAAGTGTTTAATAATTGTAACATAATAAATAAATGCATTGTATATATACATAAAAATATTTTGTTATTTTTAGGGTGAACGCACACCGATCGAGCAAAAACGTTTTTGCCTGAAACTGTTTTTTAATGCTTTTCTATGGGTCAACGCACACCGAAGAGACAAAACACAATTGGTCACGATTTGACATCATCGAACAAAATGTATTGCCCGAAACGTTTTTGCTCGATCGATGTTTGTTGACATCGAGCAAAACGTTTTGGCCGAAAACGTTTTTACTCGATTAATGTGCATACAGCCTTACTCATTTATTCCTAAGATAATAACAATTTCCTGCTTTTTAATCTTTTAATCCCAATCATTATATATTTATATTTTTTTTTTCTTTCTTTTTTTTATTTTATATTTTTTTATAAAAAACTTTATAAAAATTATTTAAAAAGGTAAATTTTAGAATTTTGGTGTTTAGGCTTTCGCAGTTTCATTAGTCCGGCCACTCATTCTGTGGCTTTCAGGTACAATTCAGCTAAGATTATAAAGGTTGTTACATCTGTGACAATCTCAATTGAAATGAATTTAGAATTTAGACTTTTATATTTGTTATTATTAACAATAAACGCTTCGGCCATTCCTTCTGTGGTCAAAAAGTTAAAATTTTTGCAAACAAACCACAGCTAAACCCAAATCAATTTAGTTCTGTCAATCATCAGTGGTCTTCCTCCTGGCATTTTTGAAAATTTGTTTTTATATATTATAAATAATAAAAAATATAACTCATTCTAGTCATAAATGATTTTGTTTTGAATTTCCTTTCTCGTCGGGTTTGCGCATGCGCATTCGAGTTTTATACATATTATACGTTTTATACAAGTTTTATCCTCGATTTTTGTATAAAACTGCAAAATCGTGTATAAAATCCAACTCTGACTTCAATGCATTTACATAGGGATTTATATGATAATGTTTCAAATCCACCTCGTGCACTTTTTTTAATATTCTTAACTATTTTTTATACCTCATGTGAGGGCGATACTATATACTAAGAAATCGGTTCTACCGAAATAGTTCTCGAAAAATTCTTTCCCTTGCATTGTGGGCGTAGAGACTGCTAGGTCGGACTTGTTCAACTCCTTTCCAAAGGCATCAAACCTAAAAATAAATAAATAAATAAATATTATTTCCAGAATAATAAATAAGAAAAGAATACTGGTCTTTATGCTAAAATAGAGGTTGGGACTTGATAAAATTATTAATTGATATAAGATTAATGTGGCTGTAGATATCAGTTGATATAGGACAGAGGAGTTGGCAGCCAATTTTAGAGCCTCTATATCCTCCCCCAACCTAGGGGCGATCGCTCCCAATTGGGCGATTTGGGTTTTCAGGGGGGCGATAAATAAGCGGGGGGCAATTGGGGGGCGATGAGTATTCAAAGGAAGAAAAATTATTAGTTTACTAAAATTTAAAAGAACAAAAATCAAAGAGAAAAATCTCCTATTTACAGGATGGTCAGAATAGAAGAGGACAAAATATTATTATCATAAAAATAAAAGTCCTAAGATAATTCCAATCTAGAATCGAAAGGTCACTTTTGTTTTCATTAAATAAAGATTGACCGAAAAAGATCCATTTTTGTTATTTTATTCATAAAAATAAAATTATTTTTAAATTTTTAGAAGTTTGGGTAGAGAGAAAGAATAAAAATCTTGCTCCTAGGGTCAGGAGTATTTTTTAAAATAAATTTTTGCCATTGATTGTGGTTTATTTTAGTTAGTAATTAATAATACAATTTATTTAAAATATTTCAACGTTTTGGTCACTATTTTTGCAACTGTTGTATTTATTCACTTTCAACAGAAAACGTTATCTGAGGAACTTGATTCATTTTTAACTTTGTAATAAATTTGTTAAAAATTTCAAATCATATTTTGTACGTAAATGCAAATCACAGAATCCATGAATTTGATTCAATTTGAATCATGTAAATTTTTATGTACGTACAGCAGGTATACCAGTCTTTCCCAAACTGTGCTGTTCTCTTGGGAAGCAGTGAAAATTTTCCTATACAAAATATTATATTAATTTTTTGCTATTAGTGGAAAAATTAAATGAAAAGGGGCGATAGGTGTTAGACAACCTCCAGAAAGGAGCGATGGGTCAAAAAAGGCTGGGAACCACTGCTCTATATTAAATAAAAACTCTCAATTCTGGATACGTTTCGGCTTTATCATCAGTCCCATTAGAGCTGGAAAGACATACATTAATATATAAAGATGACAGTTACAAAATACAATAAAATATAAAAATCTCATAGTATTAATATATAGAGTTGTTATATTGGAATATTTTTTATATACATTAGATGGAATATACAGTGGCGTAACCGGGGGGGGGGGCGAGGGGGGGGCGCGAGCCCCCCGCCCAAGGCGCATCGAGCCCTTGGCGCCCCCCGAAACCGGCATAGGCGCCCTACGGCCTCTAAAATATAGCCCAGCGTACGTGATTTTATCATATTCTTTTCTACGATTGTCTTAAAAAATTGATTGTTTTCTTTTAAAATTATATTACAACTTGAATTCTACTATTTTAAATGAATTTAATTCCAAAAATAATAGATAACGTATATAGAGGCTTTATAATTAAAATTTTTTTTATTTTGCAATATATAAGCCTTAATTTGATGTTTTATGGCTGTGGAGATTTACTCAGGATTCGTATAAGCCTTAATATTTAATTTTTTGAAATTCAAAACTTTTTTAAGAATGAAGGAATTGAGCTATGAGACTGAAATGTTTTATTTAAGTTAAACACCCCCCGGGACGGTGAAAATAAGCTTTTAATCAAAATCGGCCAAAAAGTACTAGTATTTTACTGGTGTAGTTTTTCAGTTTTTTCGATTTTCTCAAAATGAAAGGGCTTTTACCATTCTTCAGGCCCGCCCGAGCCCGCCTGGAATTTTTTCAAACCCGCCCATTCCCGCCCGAGATTTAGTGAATGAATGAACGAATGTCTAGCAATTTTTAAATAAAATTTCATTTGCATGCCCGTCCGCTCGAACCCGTTTATTTAGACTTGCTACCCGCCCGTACCCGCCCGTAATTTTTTCATGGCCTCCAAAGCCCGCCCGGCCCGGTCCGCGGGCCGGGTAGGTAACGGGCCTACGGGCCAACCCGTACCCGTGCAGGGCTCTAATCGGGGGTTCGGATCCCAGGCAGTCTGATGATTTTATTTAAGCCATTTGGTTACCAAATTTCAAAGTCAAAGTCTTATATGGCCTAAGTTGCCGAAAAGACTGTGTGCATGTGTGTGTGAGTGTGAGTGTGAATGGGAAAGAAGTGTGTGTTAAAAAAAAATATGGGGGGATTGACTTCCCCGTGACTTTCTCGTATATTCTTTTGGAATTACGTCTGGGTGTGTGTGTGAACACGATTGCTTAAAAACCAAAGCAGCTAGATAGATGAAATTTGGTATATGCTCCTTACACTAAAATTGTAGACTTCTATCAACTTTTGGAGTAAATACATCACTTGGAAGTAGTACTTTACCTAATAAGTTTTTTCAGAAATTTCGAAATTTTCAATTTCTTTGTTATATTATGATAAAATACTCAATTTTAAAAAGTTTTTATTCTTTGATATTTTTCCGAAAACTGAATAGTTTTTGAAATAATCACAGAAGAAAACGACATTTTTTCGTAAAAGCAAAGAAAAATCAAAAGAAAATCATACAGGTGTCATTAAAAAACATGTAAATATAAACAAATTCATTTGTTTCACAAATTCGTTGAGGAAATTACAGGAGGCAAGAAATTTGCCCGCCTAAGGCGGGCAATTGCTCGCCGAAGGCGAGCAAGGGGTCCAGGGGGCTCCGCCCCCTGGAAAACTGGCGCCCTAGTTAAGCTTCGCCCCCCCCCCCCCCGCCCTCAAAGGCTGGTTACGCCGCTGGGTATATAAATAATTTCTATTTTGTATGCTTCCAGTATTTAATACGTGTTTATACATCTAGTAAGTAACAAATTGCTTTGATCAAATATTTCTTTAATTTACAAATACTGTATATTATTCACTGAGATGGGATTATATCAATGACCTATATTATTAGGACATTGCATGAGGTGAGAATATAGAGGCTCTAAAATTGGCTGCCAACTCCTCTGTCCTGTATCAAAATTATTAATTATTAAATATTAATATAATTAATGCTCTGAAGGGTTACCGAGAACAAATGGCTTTCTTGTATGCAAAAACCTGCTTTCTTGGTCATTTATTTATAAACGAATAAATAAAAGATTTTTGACTGCCAGTCGCTTTTTTAAATGAATTAAATTCATAAGAGATTATTGAGACATAGAGCTATAATTTTTTTAATGACTTAAAAAATTAAGGAAATTAATTTTTTTGTTATCAACTAGGGTCCGACCGAAACAAGATTTTCAGCGCGAAACCGAAACCGAAACCGAATATTCGGCCTCAACCTTAGTTTCGGCCGAAACCGTAACCGAAACTTGTATTTCCTATAAAATTTTTTTTTCATTTTACCTTTTTTTTTTTTTTGAATTTTTTTTCCCTCCCGTGAAAATCATTTTACCTTTTTTTTAGGGAGACTAAAATTTTTTTCTCCCTCAAGTGCAAATTATTTGACCTTTTTTTTTTTTGCATGCGAGTCTCATCCCATTTTCTCAGACTCTGGTTTCGGCCGGCCGAAAGGTTCGGCCACTTTTTGGCCGAAACCGAAACTACGGCCGAAACCATGATTTTTGGCCGAAACTGGCCGAAACCGTAACCGAAACCGAATATTCGGTCGGTTCCTATTATCAACCAAATACAAAAAAATATTCTGCCCCAATAATCTTTAATTTTTTTTTATTTAAAAATGAATTTCTTATTATTATTAATCACATATTAATTAAGAAATTTTTAAAATAAGCTTAAATGATTTATTTAAAAAATCAACTGTCATATTAGTTCAGCATTCTTGCAATAGATGGCAGGCTAGTCTAACAGCAGATTAGAGTCCCTGTATATCAGAGTCTGGCCATACGGGAACTTTTTTTCTATTGGTCGCGCCATCTTTCTTCCTGATTTTAGCCAATTCAAATTTTCAATGCATCTCTATGGGATTAAAAAATATTTCATTTAACTTTTATAAGGATACCCGTTCAAAGTATCATGAAATCTTTTTACAACATTATTTTAGAGGTTTCAATTTATAAATATTACTCATCATATGTTAAAAATCTCCATTAATTTTATTATATTGAGAATGCAAAGTTTAGGGTTATATTTAGCTGATTAGAATCTTAAAATCACTTTTAATTTTGAGTTTATGTATATTTATATATGTATTTAGCTTACGATTTATTTTCCTAATTATAAAATTGAGTTTTCTAAGAAAATAATCGATTTAAAAAAGAATAAAACAAATATAAATAACGTTAGTAATTAACTCATTGCAAAAAAAATGAAATATTTTAAGAATTTTCTTTATTATTAAAAAATTATAATTTATACAAAATTTGAACTCAGAGATATTATATAATAGAATTAAAAAAAACAAAACATGTTTTCAATATCAGCCGTAAAGGGGGGGAGGGGGCTTTTAAATCCCGCAGTGCCCGATTCTAAATGACTGAGGCATAAAATGAAAAACAAAATACCAAATTTGAGAAAAGATACCCGACACATATTTTTAGATCAAAAAGAGAACTTCTGGGCACCCTATATTTATGTCCATGATCAAGAGCGGGTCCAGAGAAGTTTCTTAGTGGGGAGGGGGAGTAATCTGGTGTAACTGGTCGCCCAGCACACAATTTTTTTCTTACTTTCGGTAATTTAAAAGTGCATTCCGTTTTTGTTTACCAGAATATATTTACAAATCAAATTTGTAAGTATTAATTTTCAAAATTTTATATTAAAAATAAAATTTTAATATCAAAAATTTTTTTTTCTCGAATCCCGGGGGGGGGGGGAAGGGTAATTGCCCGCTTTCCCCCCCTTGTATTTGCCCTTGCCCGTGATAAAGTCAAAGCTCTTATCAAATTTTTCACATATAGAGTAGGCCTAATTTATAAATTCCAAATGTATATTTTAAAAGGAAAAGTAAAGGAAAAATAATTCATTCATTTAAATAATATTCTTGAGATTATTCACTTTATTTTAGTAATAAATATTACATATATAGCTATGAGAAAGTGAAAAATGACAGATTGGGAAATGTCAAATTCAAATGTTTTTTCATTAAATAAATTATTTTGAGTGGTTTTACTTACTTTTTTTTAGTATATAAATAATCATTAAACTATTAGCTTCTGTTTCTATGAGTTTTTTTTTGAATAAAATTATTATATAATTAATTAACAAAAAAAAATCATTTTTTCGACATGTATTCAATGGAGCGGTCCAGGAGCGGTCGGAAGAAAGATGGCCAACAATTCTAACGGTCGCTCGTATGGCCAGACTCTGATATATAGGGACTCTAACAGCAGATCCCCTAATAGAGTATATTTGGCCTATATTTATATATTTTTATGTTTTTATAAAAGATACATAATATATTAATACAAGTTGAGAAAGGCGCGGCTTTTGAGATTCTGATGAATGAAAATGAAGGTTCACTTATAAGTACCTGATGAATTCAAGGAGTCTTGAGGCAATGCCTTGTCTCCTATAAACTGAATTGGTCCAGATTCGTCTGATGCCGCACTTGACAGGAGTTGGTTCTTGCGAGGTGGTATCAACGGATCCTTGCGATGCGGGCAATATACGGAAAGCTTCGCTGACTGGTTCAGCAATAGCCATTCCAGCCACCGTATCTTTCACAATGTATAAATACACCTGAACAAAAAACGAAACAAAAAAAAATCAAGGATTTTTAAGAAACAAAATAAGACTAAATTTGCTCTAAAATCAAGAGAGTGAGTTCACCTTTTTAAGGTGAAGAGATGTAATTTGAGTTTGGGAGAATCCCAATTCCCTGTCCACTTCCTTAATAATTTTTAAAGTTTTATTGGTCCATTTTTTCGGATCGGTTTTATAAACCACAATCACGCGTTGAAAAGGTCCAAATTTGTAAACAACTCGTTCATCTTCCCAAGGCTAAAAAAACGAAAATATTATTAAAAGACTGGAAGTGATTAAAATCGTCTGAAAGAATGATTTCAAGATTTCAAGACCAGAATACAGCCTATTTGAATTAATATTCAGTTATATGCTTTTATATATGGGGCATTCCACGCCAACTCGACCATATAACTAAGGCGCCTTAATGATAAGTAATCCTAAAACACTCGTACATAATAACCATTACATACTCAAAATATATCAGTACAAAACATTACAATAAAAATATGCAAATAAAAATATAGGTACCAAAATATAAAAAATAAACATACAAAAGAAATAACATAGTATAACAAAAAAAAATAAAACTAAAAATGTAACATAGAATATTTACTCTCTTCCTCTCCTCAGAGATGCTACAGCCAGAGCCACATGGGAACAATTTAGCATTGAAAAAAAAAATCAAACTTTGCTCCACAAAAAATTACCAAATTTCGCCCAAACAATCGCCAAACCCCCTAGGGAAACTAACAAACCAATAAGAGAATACTGAACATTCTCGGATGTCTCCGAGCCCAAAAACCTATGCTCCCTAATTCTCGACTGCAAGCCCGACAACCTTTCCGATAAGTGCACGAGGTCGGATTGATGGTTAATTAGTCTGGGATCCCCCAGTTCAATATTTTAATATAGGTGCATGGGCGTAACTCTTTAAAGGGAATTATTACTAAAAAGTTCCATAAATAAGTTTAATTAACTACATTTTTCCTCTCCAAAGGTAAAAAAAACTTTTATGCTAGTAATTCTTACGGAAAATGCTGCTTGGGAGGGCAAATACAAGGGGGAAAGCGGGGCAATCACCCCCCCCCCGAGATTCGAGAAAAAAAATTTTTGATATTAAAATTTTTTTTTTTTTTTAAACATTCACACTTTTTTTCTCATTCACACTCACACTCACACACACATTCACACAGTCTTTTCGGCAACTCAGGCCATTTAAGACTTAGACGATAACCGTTGTAATTAATATAAATATTGTGGGTTCAGGCTGTTCTCATATAAAATTTTAAAAATTAATATTTACAAATTTGATTTGTAAATATATTATGGTAAACAAAAACGGAATGCACTTTTAAATTACCGAAAGTAAGAAAAAATTGTGTGCTGTGCGACCAGTTACACCAGATTACTCTTTCCTCTCCCCCCCCCAGAAACTCGTCTGGACCCGCTCTTGATCACGGACATAAATATAGTGTGCCCAGACGTTCTCTTTTTGATCTAAAAATATGTGTCGGGTATCTTTTCTCAAATTTGGTATTTTGTTTTTCATTTTTCTGCCTCAGTATGTTAGGATTGGTCAAATGGGGCAGTGCGGAATTTAAAAGCCGCCTCCCCCCCCCCCTTTTGGGCTGATATTGAAAACATTTTTTTTTTTTAAATTCTATTATATAATATCTCTATGAGTTCAAATTTTGTATAAATTATAATTTTTTAATAATAAAGAAAATTCTTAAAAGATTTCATTTTTTTTGCAATGAGTTAATTACTAACGTTATTTATATTTGTTTTATTCTTTTTTAAATCGATTATTTTCTTAGAAAACTCTATTTTATAATTAGGAAAATAAATTGTAAGCTAAATACATATATAAATATACATAAACTCAAAATTAAAAGTGATTTTAAGATTCTAATCAGCTAAATATAACCCTAAACTTTGCATTCTCAATATAATAAAATTAATGGAGATTTTTAACATATGATGAGTAATATTTATAAATTGAAACCTCTAAAATAATGTTCTAAAAAAGATTTCATGATACTTTGAACGGGTATCGTTATAAAAGTTAAATGGAAAATTTTTTAATCCCATAGAGATGCATTGAAAATTTGAATTGGCGCTAAAATCAGGAAGAAAGATGGCGCGACCAATAGAAAAAAAGTTCCCATATGGCCAGACTCTGATATACAGGGACTCTACATGAGTAACGTTTGCAACGCTCTCAAGCGGAGAAACCTTGAACTAGAGTTGCTTCAAAAAGCTTTTTTAGTCCAATTTCATTCTAGACTTTCCAGCTAATTATTTAAAGGCAAAAAATTAATTATTTTTTAACACAATGATTACTAATTTAATTATCTATAAGATGTAGAGCTCCTTTTTTTAAAATATCTTTTATTTAATGCGATTAATCTAAAAAAAAATTTTTTTTTCGAAAATCAAAAAAAGGGCTTCTACAACTTGTAGATATTTTAAATAGCTTTAATTTAAAAAAAATTTGAGGTCGATAGCTTCAAAATTGTGGCCGCTGGAAAGTCCCAAAGTTAGCACTCCGAGACGCGCCCCTTAAACAAGTCAAAAATCAAAAACAACCTTTTTAAATCCACCACAAACAATGATACAAAGTAATCATTCGTTTATTAGTAGGAACAGTGAAATGTATAAAAAAAAAAAAAAACGAAATCAATGTTTTTTTTTTTTTTTTAACAAAAGCGCGAAACCGTTTAACTCTCACACCATCCAAATGTCGACTGTCAAAATCATGCATTCTCGAGTAATAGCTCGAGAGAGGGACCAATCAGTGTCATCTTCAATGACGTATTAAAAGAAATATTGTACCGACCGCGATTACTCCTTGACTGCTATTACCCCAGTCTTCGCAAGAGAAAGTAAAAATAAGAAAAAGTAATATTGTCTTGTTAAGGGGGGTTCAGGAGCGACGTCCAAACGTACTTTAAAAAAAAAAAAAAAAAACTATTATAAGGAATTTTTCCTGCGGTTTTTTTTAAATGAATTAAATTCATAAGAGAGGACATCGAGCTATAATTTTTTTAATGACTTATTAAAAAATTATCGTAATTAATTTTTTTGTTATCAAGCAAATACAAAAAAACAATCTGTCCCAATAATCTTTAATTTTTTTTTAAATTTAAAAATGAATTTATTGTTATTATTAATCACATATTAATTAAAAAAAATTTTAAAATAAGCTTAGATGATTTATTTAAAAATAATCTGTCAAATTAGTTCAGCATTCTTGCAATAGATGGCAGGCTAGTCTAACAGACGATATAGTATTAGCCTATATTTTATAAAATGATACATAATATATAATAAGATTTATAAAGTATTTATTGTTAAAAGATCAATGAAAATCAACCAAATGCATTAAATATTATTAGCTACCATTCTGACATCTCTTGGCAAATTTTTGAATTACTTGATATTTGGGCATACTTTTATGACACACAACGCCATCTTATCGGGAAAAACATGCGGAATCCCGTAGCCCCTTAATCTATAAAAAAATAAAGTTTTTTTTTATTAATAATTACGTACAACTGTGTAAGATTAAATATGAAAATTTTGAATTAGTTTTAACGTTTTAGTAAAGCAGGGGAGGTGAGCAGTGATTAAGAACAAGTGTTGGTTATCTTAGTTGGAGAGAGAGGTCATTTGCAAATTCAAACTTCCTCCTCCTTAGGTTGTCAATCACAAACACAAGTCCCAGCCTCCTTCCTTGAATCAATGGTCAAAGAGAACAAAAGGGCTTTTATGTCCAGAAGACAATTCACTTCCTCTCCCTCCCCACCCCTCGCGCCCCATCACTCTCTCTCTGTATCTTATACACACATACACACACTTAAATATACGTACTTTAAATTATTACCAACTGTCTTCAAACTAATATGCACATTTTGATTTTTTTTTTTTACCGAAGGTAAGAGAAAGTTGTGTGCTGTGCGCCAGTCACACCAGATTTTTTTTTTAAGAGAAGCAAATTCATTGAAGTGCATTTCTTTCAATATCGATGAGCAAGAGAGAGAGAGATTTCTATCCTCAAGCATCTATCTCTCCTTCTATGCGACTTCAAGTGTTGGACGAAAAAAAAGTAGGTGGAGGGGATAAAAGTGCCTCGAAGGGCTCCCAAGTAAGGGTTTTGCCTTTCAAACAGAATCACCAACACTTTGTTCTTTGACAAATAAAAAAAAAAAATTTTTTTTAAAGGTATTTTTAAAATAATACTTTTTGAGTTTTTGTTTTTTTGTTTAATCTTAATTAAATGTACCAAATATCGAGAGATACATCTTAAATAATACCGAGTTAGGGTTTTTGAAATGGTATGGTATTTAGTCAGTTCCCAATATATATTATCTGTATCATCCAAAAGTATCCATTGGCTAGAGATCCATTCCTATAGGGCTTAGAGACGTAATTAGAGAGATGATATTAATTTAATACTTTCTCTTACCTCTATATATGTTAATATATATAGAGAGAATGTATTGGATTCATGTCAAAAATTCGATGTCGAGATTTTGATGGATATACACGTTTTGAGGTGTGGTTTTCACGACATGGTCTGTGTGAGTGTGTGTGTGTTTGTGTGTCCAATTTAAAGCATGAAAGAATTAAGCTAGGAGGTTGAAATTTTATATTTAAATTAGACCACCACCTGAAGCGTGAAAATAAGCTTTTAATTTAATTTAAGTTTTTTTCTATTATGTGTAGATTTGTTTTAATTTAAAGACATAAGTAATTGCCGAAATCGATTTTTTTTTTTATTAAAATAAAACAAAAGCAAAAATATTTATCTTTTCTTATTTTTCATAATTCCATATTCATTTAAATTACAATAATGTTGATTTGTCCAATTATTTGTATTAATTCTATAAGGATCTTATTAAAAACGATCAAAACAAATTAGTTTGACATATAAATATATTTCTTAATCTCCCCCCAGATGTCAACTTAATGCAACGAATTTTGCAAAATGGCGGATGTTTTTGCCATGTTGCCAAACTTTATTTGCTTAAATTTGATTTTAGTTAATGTACTGTTTAAATGTGTTTATGAATATAAAGTTTACTAAAATACATATTATCGTTTAACAGTGGATTAGTTAAAAAGGCTTTTTAAATGCTCTTTTATGAATTAGGCGGCGAGACTATATACCAGGGGTAACACAATTTTAAAATTAAAAATTTCCCAATTTACTAGATATTTGAAATGTTAACTTAAAGAGAAGAGAGGCGGAAAAATAGTGAACATTGTTATCTATTCCAACCCCCAATTATTTCCTATTTTATTTCTTTCAATTGAATTCCAATCGATAGACAACTTGAATTTTAATGTTTTCTGCAAAAATCCAATCTGCTGAGGAAAAGAAAAAAAATAAATAAAAGGTTGGCACCCCTAGAATAGGAATAGAAAAGCAGACAGAGAGAGAGGAGTTTATTTGAAATTCTGTTTGTAGCTTCACTACGAATAAAAAAAATAAAAAGACCACAAAATAGAAACGCCAGACAGACATTACTTGTCAATTGGGGCAAAAAAAATAAAATAAGATAAAATTTTATAACTTCTAAGTTCAAAAGAATGTATTTTGACATTCTAACATATTCTCTATCCAAAAACTATCATTGACTATGAGCTGCCTTAAAAATATCTGGTGTGACTGGTCCCACAACTTTGGTAATTGAAAGTTGTATTCTGTACATGTCACACTAGATTTTTGATGTCGAGATATATTTACTTTTCCATAGACCCCCTTAGTTCTTGGCTTGACCACTTACATTTTATTAGTAAAAAAAAGTCAATTCACTCAAAATCTCCATAGGCTTTGTGTATTTTAGATGTTGACTGCTTGAAAAACTATGGTTATTTTTCAAAATTTTAATCCCATATTTGGATTTTTTATACACAATTAATTCGCTGATGTCCGTCAGTCTGTCTGTCACGCTCTATCTAGGCCACTTCCCGTTGAAATTTTGAAATGAAATTTTATATGCATAAAGAGGACCTTCTCGGTATTACAGGAAAATTATTTTCATCCCGAAATTCCTATAACTTTTTGAGCTATTAATTTTTAAAGTTACGATTTCTCCTATAGGGAAATGTATAGAGAAATATTTATGTATTCATTGCATTCAGTGTATTCTATGAATGTAAACAAATCCTCAAGAAGGCACTGGATTGGAATAGTAATATTTTTTTTTTTCATGCCCACGGGGCTTGAAGTAGTTGGTAGCGTGCCTATCTTATATACCGAACGTTGCGGGTTCAGACCCCAGGCAGTCCGATAATTTTATTAAAGGCATTTGGATACCAAATGACTTAAATAAAAATGCATGAACCCCCCAATTGATATATAAAACATACTGAGTATCTTTAAAAGTCTTAAATGGCCTCAGTTGCCGAAAAGACTGTGTGAATGTGAGTGTGAATGAGAAAAAAAGTGTGAATGTTTTTTTATAAAAAAAAAAAAAAAAATTCATAATTAAGAAAAGGGGAGGATCCGCCTCAGGCGAGTCCGAGCCAACTGCCAAGGGATCCGGGGAGCGAAGGTAAATGTGAAGCTTCTCATAATTACGAAAAGGGAATCCCGCAGCAGGCGGATCCGAGCCAGCTGGCGGAGAATCCTAGGGGGTTTCCCCTAGTGTGTAAAAAGTTAAGGGGACCCCCTTTTGAATCGAAATTAACATGCAAATCCCCATATGGGGATTTAACATTGACTCTATGGATGAAAGAGCCGGAAAGTGAATTTGAAAAATCTGGAATACATCCTTAAAGTGTGGCTATTTCAAACAATTTTCCCGAAAAATTTTACTGATATACTTTTTAAAGGTCATATAAAAAATGGTTGATTTTTGAATTTTAATCAAAGTTAAAGCGATTATTGAGAAAATTGAAAAAAAAAACTAAAAATCAGTAGGCCACATCGGTAAAGTACTGGGATTTTTGGGTCGATTTTATTCAAAAGCTTCGTGTTATGTATCCCCCCTGATACGTTAGATACCCCCCTGTATCTAACTTAAATATAAAATTTCAATCTCGTAGCTCATTTCGAACTTAAGACACACACACACAGGGGACGTCAAAACATGTATTTCCATCAAAAAATCTCGACGTTTTTGACATGATCGCAATACTTTCTCTCTCTCTCTATAATTATATATCTATTGGTAATAGAAAGTAAAAATTAAATAGCACTACTCCAACATCAATCGTCTTTTGAATGACACCTGAAGAGGCAAAGAATTCTCTTTTTAGACACCCTCTCTCTCTCTCTTTTAATTAGATATCTTTTATTATGAATTATGAATAAGTTGTGACCTAGTTTTGTTTATTATTGCGTCAAAATATTATTATGAATTCATATAAAGAGAAAAGAGAGACCTTAGCAGGACAATTTAAAGTGGAGAAAAATAAAGAAAGAGATAACTAGCCATTCAATTCATATGCGAACAAAAGAGAATTCCCTCTCTCTTTATAAGATGAGCAATTCACAAAACGATGGTGATGTTGATAGAGGAATAAAAACACTTGGAAGATAGTTGCTTAAACAAAAAGAAACAACAATCAACATAAATATTAAATAAAATGGCCATAAAAAAATTTATTTGCCAATTTTATTAAAGAATGTAACCAAGTCTCGTTACATAGCAATCTTTGGGAAGGGCAGTAGTCCTTTTATCAGCCCTCCTGTCCTTGTTAGCCATGATTTATTTAATTCAAAAAATAGATATAAACAAAAATGTATCCATATACACTGTGCGTCAAAAATAGAGGAATAACACTATCTTAATGAGTATTGTTTAATCTCAGCCAAAAACATCGGAGATGCAAAAAGGGGCGCCTCGCATTATTTTTGCCTAGCGTCGAGGTGAAATCAAAAAAATGCGCCTCGCTTTTCTGATTTATATAAAAGCGAGGAAATATTTTCACTTAAATAAAACCCCTACAGAATTTTATTTGTTTCATATATCCTCGCTTTTATATAAATCAGAAAAGCGAGGCGCATTTTTTTGATTTCACCTCGACGCTAGGCAAAAATAATGCGAGGCGCCCCTTTTTGCATCTCCGATGTTTTTGGCTGAGATTTCACTTCTTTTTGTGAAATATTACATGAAAATATTATTTATTAATTTTTGTTTATTAAATATTAAGTTATCCCATGAATAGATCTTTTAATATGCATTCCAAACAGTAAAAAATAAATACATCGTTTGGTATCCATTCGAAACGATAAACATATGATTTCACCAAATTTTATAAAATTTTAGGATTTTTATTTTTGTTATGTTGGTAGGATGTAAATACATCGTGTGGTATCTATTCGAAACGATAAACATAGGATTTCACCAAATTTTATAAAATTTTAGGATTTTTATTTTTGTTATGTTGGTAGAATGTAAATACATCGTTTGGTATCCTAAAATTTTATAAAATTTGGTGAAATCCTATGTTTATCGTTTCGAATAGATACCACACGATGTATTTACATCCTACCAACATAACAAAAATAAAAATCCGGTTGGTAGATTGTAAATACTTCGTTTGGTATCCATTCGAAACGATAAACATAGGATTTCACCAAATTTTATAAAATTTTAGGTTTTTTATTTTTGTTATGTTGGTAGCACTCCTTCTTATCACGTTAATCTATTTCTATCTGAATGGATCTATCCTAAAAAATTTTTGTTCCATTAGGGATGAAAATTACTAATATTAATAGATATGTTCCTAGATGACGTCATCAGGGAGCAAAATAGTTAGAATTGTCTTTTCGCCATGTTAAAGATAGGACAAATTTGAAATTTTGAATACCTCTCAAAAAGTCACTTTTGATCCAAAAAATTTTTAAAATTTTATATCAAAGGTATCGGGTTTTTGATAGTATCTATTTGTATTTTAAATTTCATCCTAATCGGTCCAGCAGGGAAACCTGTAGCTTTGTCTAAAAATTTGAAAATTGAAGAAAAGAATGAAAAAAAAAAGAAAAAAAAGAAAAAAAAAAAAGGAAAAATAAGAGACTAACTTTTGACCTTCCGAAATCGGCAAAATCTCAACTTTGAGCCTCTGCCATTCTTTTTGGGACTGGAATTTTTTTTTGAATTCGTGCTCAAAATAATCCTTATTTATTCTAGTTTAATATTAAAAAAATTTGGCTCCGATATCTTAAAAACTTTTTGAGATATTCGCCCAGAAAGAGAAAAGTTTCTCAAAAAATTTTTTCACGTCCCTATCTTTTATTAAGGATTTAAAATCATTCTTGATAATATAGTCTAGGGACGACTCGTCCATCTAAATGCAATGGGCCATTGGCATCTATTGGAATGTCAACTAAATGGTAGTATTAAGAGTTTCTTTGCTTTCTTTTGCTTTTCACATGCTCGGCGACGAGTCGCTCCCGCGACTCTTGATTTATTAAACATTTAATATGAAATATCATATATTTATTTCAAAGTAAATTTAACACAAATCTATATCATGTTAATAAATAATTACAATTTAAATAAAACAAAGACAAAAATGTCGAAATTTCTTTATTAGCGCCAAATTTCTAAAATTTTAAAATCATCTTTAAATTTCATTTTTTCTCTTTCTATTTTATTGGAAATTCTTACAAAAATAAAATTTTGAATTAAAATTTAAATAAACATTTCAAAATTTTGTTGAATTCTTCCACAAACTGAAAAATCGACATTTTTCTCTTTGTTATATTTAAATTGTAATTATATATTAAAATGATATGGATTTATGTTAAATTTACTTAGAAATGTATAAAATACTTCATTTTAAATTTTTAATAAATTACAGTATCATTAAGATAGATTAGAATATGTCTTCTTAAGAAGAAACAAAATATTCCATTATTTTTTATGCGAAGTGTTTACAAATATATAATATTGTTATTGCGCCTGCGCATACCGAATGAATTGTCAGACGGACTAATAGATATATTTTCTTTAATAAAAATCTGGTGTGACAAGCACAGTACACAACTTTCGATTACCGAAGGTAAGAGAAAGTTGTGTACTGTGCTTGTCTCACCAGATTTTTTGTGTCAACATGTATTTAGTTGCCGACAGTAGGGTACATTCGATTTTCAAGATGTAAAATTTATAAGTATGGCAAAATGTTTATATTTTGTTACCATGGCAACCATTTCTCCTATCTTTTTTCTATGGAGTACAAGAGTAAAGTGATCTTCAGAAGATTTCAATGACAAAATGAGAATATACGTTTTATTGAGAGTCTAAAAAATAATTGATTTTTGAATTTAAAAAAAATCGTTGGAGCAAATTTTGAGAAAATCGAAAAAAACTGAAAAAGTGCATTAGTAAAGTACTAGTACTTTTTGGTCGATTTTGTTCAAAAGCTTCGTGTCACGTCCCATGGGGGTGCCTAACTTAAATATAAAATTTCAACTTCCTAGCTCTTTTCGTTCTTGAGATATTTTGTTCACAGACACACAGACCATGTCACGAAAACCATTTTTACTTTCTCTTACCTATGTATATATGTAATATATATATAGAGAGAAAGTATTAGTTCATGTCAAAAATTCGATGTCGAGATTTTGATGGATCTTTACGTTTTGAGGTCCCCTGAATCCAAAAAAGTGGTTTTCGCGACATGGTCTGTCTGTGGGTGTAGTGGGTGTGTGGGTGTGTGGGTGTGTGGGTGTGTGGGTGTGTGTTCACTTTTAAGCATGAAGGAATTGAGCTATGAGGCTGAAATTTTATATTTAAGTTAAACACCTCCCGGGACCGGAAAAATAAGCTTTTAATTAAAATCAGCCAAAGAGTACTAGTACTTTACTGATGTACTTTTTCAGTTTTTTTCGATTTTCTCAAAATTTGCTCTAACGATTTAGATTAAAATTCAAAAATCAATTATTTTTTAGATGCTCTTTCAAATGTATATTCTCGTTTTGCCCTCAAAATTGTTTGAAGCACACTTTACTCTTGTGCTTCATAGGAAAGATAGGAGAAATGGTTGCCATGGTAACAAAATATAAATATTTTCCCATGTTTATAAATTTGACATCTTAAATTCTAATATATTGGCGGAAACTAAATATATGTCGACACAAAAAATCTGGTGTGACAAGCACAGAACACAACTTTCGATTACCGAAGGTAAGAGAAAGTTGTGTGCTGTGCGACAGTCACACCAGATTTTTTCGATTCAGGGGACCTCAAAACGTGTATATCAATCAAAATCTCGACATCGATCCATGAATCCAATACTTTCTCTCTCTCATATATCAACATATATATAGAGGTAAGAGAAAGTAAAAAAATATTTGATTTTTGAATATTATTATAAATATTAATTGAAAAATTTATGAAAAATATATATTTAAAGTCAAATATCTCAAAAATTATTTGGGATATCGTAAAAACACTTTTACTGGCTATATACTACTTTTTGATGTTCTAAAAAGAATATAAAAAATATTTAAGACCACCAGACAGAATTATTTTAATTAAAAGAACGCTCAGTAGCCTAGTGAAAAGGGAAACACCTAATGATGACTAGAGATCTTGGGTTAAAGGTAAGGTAAAAAAAAAAAAAAAAAATATGCCTATTACGGATTCCAATAACATTGAAAAACCAAATTAGATTAAAAACTATAGTAGCTAAAGAGAGGATTTATTTAATATTAACACACAATCCAACTCTATTTTTATTTCATCTTAAATTGTTCAATCTTATTGAGAGAGGGAGAGAAAGCTGCAGAGAAAGAGAGAGAAGCTGCTCGCGTGACCTGTCTCAATTTCTTTCTTAAAGGAGAGGGGTTGAGTGAATTATACCTCACCCTTACCCTTAGAACAAACCCCTTTAAGATTTATAATTATTTGTCTAATTAGACAAAATTGCAAACAAAAAAATATGGTGTGACTGGTCGCACAGCGCTCATTCGGCAAATGAAAGTTGTGTTGTGTGCTTTTCACACCAGATTTTTAAAGCTAGGAGGTTGAAATTTTATATTTAAATTAGGTACCCCAACTGGGATATGACACCAAGCTTTTAAACAAAATCGGCCAAAAAGTACTAGTACTTTACTGATGTACTTTTTCAGTTTTTTTTTTTTTTTTTTCAAAACTTTGTTAAATATCCATAAATCAATTATTTTTTATTTGAAGGATTTTTTATAGCTGAGTGTTGATAATCAAATACGAAGAATGAATGAACAAGCAGCTAGTTATATTTCAATTTATTAATATACCAGGGCTGACGTTTCGGTCACATATGGGACCATCTTCTGGGCCGGATTAATGTCTGAAAATAGATACAGGGTGTTTATAAAAGAACATCGGGGTTTTAACTCTTTATAATATCTATTACAATAAACTTACAGTTATAAATGATATGTCAAATGAAAAAGCAGCTCAAACAGTTTGTTTGTAGGCACCAGTGCGTACAATGTTTCTGCCGCAATCCGCTAGACAGCGAATCCTCACGAGGTAGTACAAAAGCAACGAGCTTCTCCTAAAGTGAATGTTTTTTTGTGCCGTATCCCGGCGAAAAAATTTATGGGCCTTTCTTTTTGGTGAACCTAGTGTAAGTGGTACTTCTTATTTTGATACTGTTGTGAAGCTAAAAGAACAGAGAGAGAGAGAGAGATACAAAATTTGATATTTGGAATCTAAAACTCTATTTTTAAACTCATTCGATGGCAAAATTTGATATATTTCTAGAACAAGACACACATGTAAAGATTCCCACAAAAAAGCGCAAATTCTGCAATTGGAATCGTTACACGTGTGTCTGATCCCCTGGGAATGGGGGATTACTGTCTGGAAAAAGGCATAAAAGGCCACCACCCACTCCCGGGCGAGATCATTCTCTCTCTCAACCTCCGAAGTACCAGACCTTGTATATTAATCAGTCATAATAAACATAAATTTAAAATTTGAAACATTTATTGAAAATCCCAACAAAAATCCCCTTGAGAAGGCAACATTCAACACTGGTGCAAAGCGACATACAACAATACACTACAGTAATGGCTCTTCGCTCAGTTGGAAGAAAATGAGCCAGAGAACTTCATTTTCAAGCAAGATGGTGCACCACCTCATTGGCATAACAAAGTATGCGATTGGTTGAACGTCACTGTACCTGCGACCTGTACTGTAACTGCGATTTTTACCTTTGGAGTTTCATCAAGGACCGTGTGTACATGCCTCCGATACCAGCTGACCTCCCTGAATTACTAAACCGGATTGAAGCAGCTTGTGCTATTATACAATTACGGAAAACACACTTATCAACGTTTGGGAAGAACTCCACTATAGACTTGATGTGTGCCGTGTGACAAAAGGTAGTCACATTGAACATTTATAAGGTTCTTGGTAAAACTGTTTGAGTTGCTTTTTCATTTGACATATCATTTATAACTGTAAATTTAATGTAATAGATATTATAAAGAGTTAAAACCCCGATATTCTTTTATAAACACCCTGTATAATCCTCGCCAAGTTATATTGGGCATACACAATTATACGTAGCTTAATCATGATAATGCCTCAAATTTTATTATAACAGAGACTCTCTGCCCAATATAATTTGGCGAGGATTATATATATTTTCAGACATTAACCTGGCCCTGAGGATGTGACCGAAACGTCGGCCATGGTTTATTAATAAATTGAAATATAACTAGCTGCTCGCTCATTCATTCTTCCTATTTAATTATTTTTTAGATGCTCTTTCAAATGTATATTCTCATTTTATCCTTCAAATTGTTTGAAGCATACTTTATTCTTGTACTTCATAGGCAAGATAGGCGAAATGGTTGCCGTGATTATAAAATATAAATATTTTCCATGTTTATAAATTTTATATCACCAGATTTTAAATTCTTAAATGGTCTAAGTTGCCGAAAAGAGGGTGTGTGAATGTGAGTGTTAAAAAAAAAAATTATATCACTAGATTTTTTTTTGAAAGATCCTTGAAAAAATAAACGGATCTCTCATTAAACAGTAAATGAATGAATATTAGTATTTGTCCTCAAATGATAAAATCTAATAGAATGAACTCAGCCAATGAATAGGCCATTAAATTGTAATATCATATTTCACTTATAATGATTTGTTTGATTATACACTAGAAAAAAAGAGATTGGATTTATCAAATATTAAATTACCTCTCCACTTATCGTAACAATTTCTCTTTTATTTAAAGTCTTTTTTTGGCATCGGAGAGCATTTACTGAACGGTCCTCTAAATTCACTGCATGAAATAAACTGAAATGGATTTTTTGACTTTTCTTACAGTTTTTTTTAAAGTAGAGCGTCTCGAAAAGCCGTTAGAAGACGATTCAGTAACGAGTTACTCTAGGCGGCAAGAGATGGCGTTAGTTTTTCCCATAGGAATACAAGGGATTTATTCCATTTCATTTGAAAGATTCCAGCTAATTAATTAAGGGTAAAAAATTAATTGTTTTTTAACACAATGATTACTAATTTCATTATCTATAAGATATAGAGCGAATTTTTTAAAAATATCTTTTATTTAATGCGATTAATCTAAAAAAAAATCAAAAAAATGGCTTCTATAAGTTGTAGATATTTTATAATAGCTTCAATTTAAAAAAAAATTGAGGTCGATAGCTTCAAAATTGTGGCCTCTGAAAACTCCAAAAATTAACACCCCGAGACGCGCACCTTAATCGCTGAAACTGGGAAAAATACCCCTGTGATCAAAAAGTAGTAAGACTTTTGAAATAAAGCACAAACGGTGTAAGATTTTTCCAAATTTATTTCATCTCCTTCAAAGTAGTCCCCTTCCGCAATAATACACTTATGCCAACGTTTTTTCCAATCTTCAAAACAATTATACTCGATTTCCGGCATGGGCTTTAATTGCTTCAGCGATGCGGCTTTTACTCTCAATCGTCAAAACGATGGCCACGGAGGGACCGCTTCAGTTTGGGAAGCAGCCAGAAGTCCGACGGAGCCAAATCAGGCGGTTAGGGGACGATATGAGTGGATTTTTGGCTAACAAGATGAGCCGTATTAGTTGGTGCATTATCGTGGTGGAAAAATCCTCCCACAATTCTGGTCTCTTTTTGCGTATGGACTCACACAAACGACGCATAACACCCAAATAATATTCCTTTATAACAGTTTGGTCAGGTGGAAGGAATTCATGATGCACTAAACCACGATAATCGAAGAAAGCTGTCAATATTACCTTGATTTTTGAGTGACTTGGTTTTTTCGGTCTCGGCTCACCTTTGGCACGATATTCGTTCGAGTGAGCGATTGTTTCGGGGTCCTATGCATAAATCCATGTCTTATCTCCCGTAATAATGCGTTTCATCACGTCCTGATAGTCAAATCATTTCCTTGCACACATTAACAAGACGCTCTTGTTTGAAGAAATGCAGTGATTTTGGTACCAAACGAAATGAGACGCGTCTGAGGCCCAACTGGTCTTACAAAATCGATTGAATGGAGCAATTTTTGTACAAGGTCTCTAATTGTAAGACGACGATTTTTCAACACTAAATTTTGAATTTCCTTGACGTGATTCACATCTGTAGACGTCGAAGGGACCGACCGTTCATCGTCATCAACGCGATCTCTCCCTTCTTTGAACAATTTATACCAATCAAAAACGCTGACACGGGACATGGTATTCACACTAAAGGCCTTCTGCAACATTTCCAACGTCTGGCTGGGTTGCCGAAAAACCATTTTTCAAGCAAAATTATATACAACTTCTTTCATGTTAAAAATCGCCGAATGAAATTTTCGAGTCTTACAAAAACAACAAAAATACTAGTGACGATATGGTCTCAAAAGCTGACAGAAATGTCAGTTAGAGTCTTACCAACCTAAGAATTTTTTTTGTAAAACGCATAAAGGGGAAGCAGGATATTGTCCTTCTAAATTTAACTCTCAAATTACCCGGAGTCCAAAACAAGCTCTCTGTTTGGTTAAAAAGGGCATGATCTTAAGACTGTCTCTCAGTATAAGGCTACGAACAGCTTTGCCTCACACTTTACAGGTGGTTCAAGCCCGAAATGGAAGTTTATATGGCTACTATGCACGTTCTGGATTATGGCTTCAAGAGGTTGTGTACTTTTTTTGTACTTTTGTTTTATTTGTGACGAATATACTGTGACAAGTCAACAAAATAGAAACATTAAAACTATAATAATTTGTCTGTGATTCTTAATAAATTGAACTATCAAGAACATCGTTGGGTGGTTTGTGGAATCTTCAAAATACTAATTTTGTTGTTGGGACTGATAACTCCATTGTTCTTGCATTCTGAGCTTGTGGAACAGTCGATCGAAAGATCGCTATTGGACTAAAGACGACTGGCCTTAATCATCATGAAAAAATGAGCTTAAAAGTCCCATTCTCTCATATTAACGGTTTTTCCGAAAGCTTAGGGGCCTCTAATAAAGAACAAGGAAAGATTTCACGGGGGAAAAACGACACCAAGGAAGATGTCACGTCAACATTCTAATTGTTGGGTGCTCTGGCGGGAAACAAGTTGGAAAGAGAAAGCGGAATCGGAAAAGCATCAAAAAAAAAAAAGAAGAAAAAATGACTTCACAGGCAAAAAAAGCAACCATACTGGTATATTCTCTAAAAACAGGCGTTAAAATTTAAAAGAAACAAATCTGTGTTAAAAAGTAATGTAAGCGTTAAAAAATGCTATTCAAAATCACTTCCTTGCCTCAAATAGCTATTCTATAAACAAAAATTTAAAGCCAAAGTGTTAACATTTAGTAAATAGTGGTAAAATTAATGCCATGCATAAGGGGTTGGTTTAATAATCTAACGTCGTGCTTAAAATAAACATGGCGTCCTTAACCTAAAAGTAAGGTTATGATTTTAATAGCTTTGAAATAAAAGCAACATGTTAACGTCGCTGTTAAAACTTTGTTTAGAGAATAGCATTTTTTTAACGCTGATTGGTTCTACATTACTTTTTAACACCCATTTGTTTATTTTAAATTTTAACGCCTCTTTTTAGTGAATAAAAAGAACTTTTTGATACTTTTTCTATTATAATAAAAAAAAAAATTATGCATAAGTTGATTGTTATAAAATATTTATTTTTATCTCTGTTTTTTCATTTATTTATTTATTTATTTAATTATTTATTTATTTTGAAAATTACTCATGATTCGTAAAAAAAAAACATGTTAAAAACTGAGAACAATATTTATTTAGTAATTGAAGATTTGAATCATTTTAAATTATTTTAAAAATTATATTTTATCAATTTAAAAATTAAATTTTTTTAGTGGATTAGTGCAATTAAAATTTGAATATCTTTGGAATGGAAGATTTATTGCAATATTTTCGACCAAGGTATTATAGGTGCGGTTGTAATAATAAAATTTTTATAATTCGTCATATATATTAAATTTCAGCTTTCGTAGCTTGTAGCGTCACGGCCTTTGACGTCACGGCTTGTAACGCAACATGCTGATAGAAGAGCGAAACAATTTGAGAGGATCAAATAAAAGTTTCACTTAAAAAAAACTGTATTTAATGCTGACTAGTTTTTGATTCAGCACACTAAAAAACATAATTCATACAAAATATTCCATTCAGCTGAAAAAAAAATTATATTTTGCAGGCCAGTGATATATCTCAGCCTATAAATATCGCTCTCATATGAATAGATAAACTCAAGTTTGGACACCCTGTAGGAGCTAATCTGATCAATTAAAAGGAGGCATTGTTGTTGTGAAGTAGAGTAGCACATAGAGAGTATAGATCGAATTTATTTATCCCATTAATTACTGTCAACAAATGGATGATGGATTTGTTCTGAAGGAGGGTTATGGGGGCTTGTTCTTTCTCAATTGATAAAAAAATCGGGTTGGTTAAAAAAAATAACCTTCCATCCAGAGAGAAAAGTAATTGAAACAAAAACAAAAGAAATAAGAGAGAGAGAGAATGAAATCAGTGCGTGATATGAATTAAATAATAGAGAGAGAAAAAAAATCGCCCTCTGGGAAGGGTGTACCTGGAAAATTGGAGAGCTTGTTGTTTTTTTATAAGACAACAAAAATTAAAACAAAAAAAAATATTCTCAGAAGGAAACAAACAAAGAATTAAAAATAACAATTTCGGATTGTAATAAAAATAAATCAAGAAGACACAGAGTAGCGTTCATTTGTTCTGAATTCGTAATCAAAAAATAATCAGTAGAGCGTTTTGCCAATTTGCGTTGCGCGCCACTTTTTGTCTCAAGCGACAGTTGCATCAACTAGAAAACTTAACCGACCGATAGCAAATCATCGATATAATAAACAAGAACACGCTTAACCTTTAAGTTTTAAAAAATGAGTTTTTTCACATATAATTAGAGAAATAAGTAGAGTTTTGTGAAGTTAGCAACTTAAGAAAGGCATCATTTTTAAAAGTTTTAAAAATTAATTAAAGCTCATTAATAAAATAAGTTAACAAGGGTTATGTTTCTAATTTCACCAATTCGTGGAGGGAGGCTTATTTAATCATGTGATTATCTTAACTAGATGTGAAAAGACTCGAAAATCATACACTGTTAAAAATTTTCAAGAGATATTGTATATGAAGTCTGTTACATAAACCGTTTATGAATATTACATTCAGGTATACCGTATGAAAAAGTTTATAATACTAAAAAATCTGGTGTGACTGGTCGCACAGCACACAACTTTCTCTTAACTTCGGTAATCGAAAGGTGTGTTCTGTGCTTGTCACAACAGACTTTTTTGTGTCGAGATATATTTAGTTTCCGACAGTATAATATAGTACATTTGAATTCACGATGTAAAATTTATAAACATGGGTAAATATTTTCGAAGTAGTGGCTGTGAGAGGTATAGATGGATAATTATGGGCAGGAGCAGCCAATAAATAGACTCTGTATGCAGACTCTCTGACCGGAGACGTTTCGGTTCCTTTTATTAAGAACCATCTTCAGTCCTTACTGGAAATATACATATAACATTAGCATTGTACAATCAATTTTTATATATTTCCAGTAAGGACTGAAGATGGTTCTTAAGGTGCGCGTCTCGGGGTGCTAATTTTGGGACTTTCCAGCAGCCACAATTTAGAAGCTATCGACCTCAATTTTTTTAAATTAAAGCTATTTAAAATATCTACAACTTATAGAAGCCCTTTTTTTGATTTTCGAAAAAAAAAAATTTTTTTAGATTAATCGCATTAAATAAAAGATATTTCTAAAAAAGGAGCTCTATAAGTTGTAGATAATTAAATTAGTAATCATTGTGTTAAAAAATAATTAATTTTTTGCCTTTAATTAATTAGCTGGAAAGTCTAGAATGATATGCAATTTGTCCCTTGTTTTCCTATGGGGAACACTACCGCCATCTCTTGCCGCCTAGAGGAACTCGATAGTCAAAAGCTTTTTAACGACTTTTCGAGACGCGCACCTTAATTAAAAGGAACCGAAACGTCTCCGGTCAGAGAGTCTGCATACAGAGTCTATTTATTGGCTGCTCCTGCCCATAATTATCCATCTATACATCTCACAGCCACTACTTCGAAAATATTTACCCATGTTTATAAATTTTACATCGTGAATTCAAATGTACTATATTATACTGTCGGAAACTAAATATATCTCGACACAAAAAAAGTCTGTTGTGACAGGCACAGAACACATCTTTCGATTACCGAAGTTAAGAGAAAGTTGTGTGCTGTGCGACCAGTCACACCAGATTTTTTAGTATTATAAACTTTTTCATACGGTATACCTGAATGTAATATTCATAAACGGTTTATGTAACAGACTTCATATACAATATCTCTTGAAAATTTTTAACAGTGTATGATTTTCGAGTCTTTTCACATCTAGTTAAGCTAATCACATGATCTGTCTGGTTGTCTGTCTGTGTGTCTGTGAACAAAATATCTCAAGAACGAAAAGAGCTAGGAAATTTTATATTTAAGTTAGGCATCCCCATGGGACGTGACACGAACCTTTTGAACAAAATCGGTCAAAAAGTACTAGTACTTTAATGATGCACTTTTTCAATTTTTTTTTTTACGATTTTCTCAAAATTTGCTTTAAAGATTTTGATTAAAGCAGTAGATGCTTTTTAAAATGTATATTCTATTTTGCTCTTGAAATTGTTTGAAGCACACTTTACTTTTGTACTTCATAGGAAAGATATGATGAATGCATGGTCCAAAAAATAAATATTTTTTTTTATTTTTTATAAATTTTACATCTTAAATTCTAATTTAAGGCTAAAAACTATGTGTAGACCTATATCAACACAAAAAATCTGGTGTGACAAAAGCAGAATACAAGCTTATTCTGCTGCCGTTATCAAATACTGAGCACTTGCTCCGACTCAAGTGAAACTAGCACTAATTTTTATTAACAAGCTCTCTTATTCAATAATAATAATACACATAGCATGACACTACGCTAGCCGTATGTGCCTTTTTATATCCAACGACGTCAGGGCCATCTTCAGGCAATCCTATGAAGTTAGATACAGAATACAACTTTCAATTACTTAAGTTATGTGCTGTGCGACCTATTCTAAGGATGTATGAATGTATATGTGTAATTTTGGAATGATTTAATAATAAAATTTCATAACATCTATGTTAAAATCAAATTTTAGAAACGTATTGTAACATCATGCTTTTTATGTAAACACTTGCTTTGATAATTGTGACTAACTTCATGGAAATGAGTGAAAATAGCGGGAAAATTTGAATCTAACTACACAGAAATGCCGACAGATGGCGCTGACGTCGCTGTATATAAAAAGGCACGTAACGGACATGACAGTTAGTTCACTTGAGTCGGAGCAAGTGCAGAGTACTTGATAACGGCTGCAGAATAAGCAGTCGAAACGTTGTACAGTATTTATATATTTTGAATAAATATTTAAAAAAATATGGTCTATGATTAAAAATCCCCAAATAACAATTCTAAGCTCCTTTCTTATTATATTAATAAACAAAATTTCATAAAATATTTTCTTTAAATTTGTATAAGAAAATAATTGGATAGCTATTGTTAGAAAACAAAGATGATATGAAGAGGCAACTTCATAATAAATTGCTTCCATCAAGAGAAGCGTTTTTGGTTATTTTTATCAACTCTTAACCTTTTTTTTTTATTTCTGTTATATATATAAGGCAGGCACTTGTCACTCTTTTTCTCTCTGATTAAAGCAGCAGCAGCAGCAGCAAACCACTCGTCTGTCTCATTATGCTGACTGATAATCTTTATTTTAATTGGACCCTCATCCTCTCGGTAGCGTAATTGGAGGGCAAGCAGCAGCCATCTTGTAATCTGGAAATCTCTCATCATTCGTTGTTGTTGTTGTTGTTGTTGCGGAATTACCTCTCGTCCTTTACAATCCCTTTCGACTAGATCCAGGATTTATATCACAACAACGAAAGGAAATTGGTTCACGGTGGAGGTGTTATTTAAACACTTTTTGCTTTGAGAATTATCATCGTTTTGATTGGGCTTTGTTAAATAATTTTCAAAATAGACATGGATGTTACAGAATTTACTCAGATCTCGTTAATCAGAGATTCGGGCCAGGTCCTAGATTAGTGGTTTCTAAGTTTTCACGCTTCCTTTTAATCGTATGATGCCCCCCTCCCCCCCCTATATTTTATAAAATAAATAATAGACTGAATATGTTCAAAATATGCAAAAAAAATTTTATATATGCAACTTTATGCAATATTCACCAAATATGCAATATAAAATTTGAACCATAGTGCTAAGGGATAGTGATTCGGATGTTTGTGGCGTTGATGGCGTTGTGTGTCATGAAAAGTATGCCCAAAAAAATCAAGTAATTCAAAAATTTGCCAAGAGATGTCAGAATGGTAGCTAATAATATTTAATGCATTTGGTTGATTTTCATTGATCTTTTAACAATAAATACTTTATAAATGTTATTATATATTATGTATCTTTTATAAAAAGCATAAAAATATATAAATATAGGCCAGATATAGGCTAATACTATATCGTCTGTTAGAGTAGCCTGCCATCTATTGCAAGAATGCTGAACTAATTTGACAGTTGCTTTTTAAATAAATCATCTAAGCTTATTTTAAAAATTTCTTAATTAATATGTGATTAATAATAACAATAAATTCATTTTTAAATTTTAAAAAAATTAAAGATTATTGGGACAGATTGTTTTTTTGTATTTGCTTGTTAACAAAAAAATTAATTACGATAATTTTTTAATGAGTCATTTAAAAAAATTATAGCTCGATGTCCCAATAATCTCTTATGAATTTAATTCATTTAAAAAAAGCCGCATTGAAAAATTCCTTATAATAGTCTAGTTCAGTGGTTCCCAACCTTTTTTGGCCCATCACCCCTTTCTGGAGGTTTTCTATCACCTATCGCCCCCCCCCCCTTTCATTTTCATTGCATGATTTAAAATTTTTAAGAAAAAAGTACTTTATTACAAAGTGAATCACTCAAGTTCCTCAGATAACGTTTTCTTTTCAAAGTGAAAAAATACAACACCTGCAGAAATATCATAGTGACTGAAACGTTGAAATTTTCAAATATGAGTAGGATGGAAGCCAGGAAAGAAATCAGACAAAAATTTAACCAAACTTTATCTAATTTTTAATTTCGATTGACGACGTTTCGGACGCAAATCGCATCCTTCCTCAGGTCAATCAGTAGTTAGTAAAATACAGATATGATACTACCTGTTGTCCTGAGGAAGGATGCGATTTGCGTCCGAAACGTCGGCAATCGAAATTAAAAATAGATATAGATTGATTAAATTTTTGTCTGATTACTTTCCTGGCGTAACCTTTGAAAATCTAATAATAATTTTATTTTTATGAAGAAAATAACAAAAATGGATCTTTTTTCGGTCAATCTTTATTTAATGAAAACAAAAAGGACAAAAATTATTAATCAATTCTAGATTGGAATTATTTTGAGACTATTTTATTTTTATGACAATATTTTTTCCTCTTCTTTCCTGAACATCCTGTAATAGGAGATTTTTCCCTATGATTTATTCTTTTAAATTTTAGTTAATTCTAATAATTTTTCCTCCGTTGAATACTCATCGCCCCCCCGCTTATTTATCGCCCCCCTGATATCCCAAATCGCCCCCAGGTTGGGAACCACTGGTCTAGTTTTTTTTAAGGACTTTTAGACGTCGCTCCTGAACCCCCTTAATAATAAGGATTGTCATTAATGGTGTAAGGAATTTCAAATTTTTTGGCATTTAATAAATTTTTCGCCTAGCACGGGATGTAAATGTTTCATAACCAGTAGCCCTAGTAGTTCAAATTCAACCCTAGGCCTTCTACTTTACCAACTATAAAAATTCCGATGAGAGATGATTTTTTTTTTTTTTCATTTATTTATTTCCCCAGGAAGATTTATAGGATGGGGTAAATGGCCAAAAGAGATCCTCTTCAACGAGAAGAGAGAGAAAAAGAAGAGGGGGAGTAACTTTTTAACCACAAAATCCGATAAACCCTCTCTCTTAAGAAGTCGTAGGTACTTGCCTATCTATTCTAACTTCTTATCTTGATTTCTGGTCCATACGCCCCTTATCGCTTTTATTCTTAAAGAAATCTCTCTTTGATACATCAGCATTCTTTTCACACATCTCCATTAAATAATTCAAATTCTAAAGCACTCAATATTTTTTGTTCTTATTTATTTATTTATTTATTTACTGTTGAATTAAAACATCTTTAATGAAAAAGAGAGGAAATGAGTGTTTTTTTTTTTAGTTATTTATTTATTTTTTTAAATAAAAGAGTATTAGAAGGAGAAGATACAAAAGTAACAGTTTGTAACTGTTATTTGAAATTTAATTTTTAATGAAACGGCATTGCAATTCTTTCTTCTATTTAATAATTTTTTTAAGTTAGTTTATTTATTACTAGCTGAATAACCAGCATTCGGTGGGTTAAAAATCAAGCCAGAAGGGGATTCGTTATCAAAGTGAGTGAGTCAGTTCTTTAGGTGTTTTCAACGATTTTTCGAGCATGCTATTTTGAAGAATTCAAGAACTTAAATAAAAAATCTGGTGTGACTGCTCGCACAGCACACAACTTTCTCTTACCTTCGGTAATCAAAAGTCGTGTTCTCTGCTTGTCACATCAGATTTTTTGTGTCGCACATATATTTAGTTTCCGCTGATATATTAGAATTCAAGATGTGGAGAAAAGTATATTTATAGTTGGATAGAAGAAGTTGAAAGTAGCAGGAAGAAGAAAGAAAAGCCGCATTTATTCAATACCCATTAGGCTGACGTTTCGGTCTCGGTCGAGAATTACTAATGTGTTAAAATGGAGACTGTAATTTTAAAATTGATCCTTATCCCTGCTATGTTGTACCTCTGAGGATGGTCTCGATCGAGGCCGAAACGTCAGCCTAATGGGTATAAAATAAATAGTAGCTGCTTTTCTTTCTTCTTCCTGCTACTTTCAACAGAATTCAAGATATAAAATTTATTAGTATGTGAAAAGATTTATATTTTTTTACCAAAGCAATTATTTCTCCTATCTTTCCTATGAAGTACAAGAGTAAAGTTATCTTCAGAAGATGTCAATGACAAAATGAGAATATACATTTCTTAGAGCATTTAAAAAATAATTGATTTTTGAATAAAAAAAAATTGTTTGAACGAATTTTGAGAAAATAGAAAAAAAAATCTGGTGTGACTGGGGCCACAACTTTCTCTTACCTTCGGTAATCGAAAGTTGTGTTCTGTGCTTGTCACACCAGATTTTTGTGTCGACATATATTTAGTTCCCGACAGTACGGAACATTTGAATTCAGATGTAAAATTTATAAGTATGGGAAAATATTTATATTTTGTTACCATGGCAACCATTTCTCCTATCTTCCCTATGAAATACAAGAGTAAAGTGGTCTTCAGAAGATTTCAATCGCAAAATGAGAATATACATTTTAAAGAGCATCTAAAAATAATTGATTTTTGAATTTAAAAAAAAATCGTTGGAGCAAATTTTGAGAAAATCGAAAAAACTGAAAAAGTACATCAGTAAAGTACTAGTACTCTTTGGCCGATTTTGATTAAAAGCTTATTTTTCCGGTCCAGGAGGGTGTTTAACTTAAATATAAAATTTCAGCCTCATAGCTCAATTCCTTCATGCTTAAAATTGAACACAGACACACCCACACACCACACCCACACACACACAGACAGACCATGTCGCGAAAACCACTTTTTGGATTCAGGGGACCTCAAAACGTGAAGATCCATCAAAATCTCGACATCGAATTTTTGACATGAATCCAATACTTTCTCTCTATATATATATTACATATATACATAGGTAAGAGAAAGTAAAAAACTGAAAAACTACATCAGTAAAGTACTAGTACTTTTTGGACGATTTTGATCAAAAGCTTATTTTCGAGCTCTAAGGGGGTGTCTAACTTAAATATAAAATTTCAACCGCCTAGCTCAATTCCTTCATGCTTTAAATTGAACACACACACACAAACACACCATGTCACGAAAACCATTTTTTTCGATTCATGGGACCTCAAAACGTGTATATCCATCAAAATCTCGACATCGAATTTTGACATCAATCCAATACTTTCTCTCTCTATTATATATATTAACATATATAGAGGTAAGAGAAAGTAAAAAACAATGATGATAAGTTTAAAATAAAAATTTTAAAAACGATTGGATTGAATGCCAACGGATACTCCTAGGCGATTAGGCAACCAAAACAAAGGCGTGCATATTTGGTTGCAGAAGTTTCAGGCGAAAGGAATAAATCAAAAATTAAAAAACATCATATTTTTTTTTCTTTCCTATTGCTGTGAGCTAAAATTTCTTGGAACATTAGTTTCAGATTTATACGTATAATATTTATAAAAAAAGAAAAGGAAATAGAGTTTTAAAAGTAAAGATGCCATATTTTTAGCACGTAGCTTTTAGTACGTAATAAGAGCCAACAAATCTTGTGTTGTGATGACAACTTTCAAAATAGATAATTTATAACTTGTCTTAGAAAAAAAAAATCAATGGAGTGAAAATAAAAAAAGAGGAAGGAAATATAAAACACAGAGAGAAAAAGAAAAATTTTATATAAATATGAGGAGATTTTAAATAAAAATAAAATGTTTATTTTATTTTATGAATGAATGAACCAGACTAGAGATGAATCTGAATGAAGTTGAATTTAATTTTAATCAATACTGATGGCCGGATTTATAAATGAACTAGCCGCTGGCTAGCCTCAGGCCCGCCGGCGGCTTGTTTTCACATTTATTTATTTATTTGGAAATCCTATTTACCCAAGGTATTTCCGTGCTCGAAGACACACCTCAATCGCAACCGGCCTCTGGCCGTAGCCATCTACCGGCACCTCGTGAAGTTGCATTATTTTACTCATCTCTAACTTCTCCCTGCTTTTATTTCTAGCTAACGAGCTAATCCTTATTTCTGGTTGCACCCGGTTCCTTTTATCCAACTTCTCCTACGCTAGGGAGGATGTCCTAGTTTGAGAAGAGAATCATGACTCCTTTCTAAGAATGAATCACTGAGAGGGATCTTTCCTTACGTCACTTCCATAGGAAGGGGTGGGTGACACAACTCCTCGTAAAGTTGCCTGGGGGATATTGTTCTGAGATCCAATATTCCAATCCAGTGCCTGCTTGAGGATTTCTTTAATTAAAAACAAATATCGTTATTTAAATAAATGTCCTCGGGCTTGGTGTAGTTGGTAGCGTGTCTACCTACTAAACGGAACGTCGCGGGTTCGGACCCCAGGCAGTCCGATGATTTTATTTAAGCCATTTGGATACCAAATGGGTTAAATAAAAATTTTGTACTTCCTTCTTCGCCTTAATCCCGCGCGTC
>JAKCPI010022565.1:0-95102 GCA_023213315.1 Euborellia annulipes | reverse complement strand
CAAAAAATGTGGATTAAATTAAATAACTCAATAAGGAAAGAACGCTCGATACTCAAATTTTATACATTAGCTAAGTATTCCTGCCCCAAGCATGTGAGAAGTAGAATTTCATTCCAATCGACCAAAAATCACAACTTTCAATTGCATATGGTAAGAGAAAGTTGTGTGCAGTGCGACCAGAATTTTCTCTAGCAAAAAAGAACATGCAATATTCTTTGCAGAATTGTAATTAAAATATTTCTGTAACTTATAAGGCTTAAGATGACGAAGACTTTTAAAAAAATTTATTTTTGAATGAGTACTTTTCATTCGATACTGGCAATCAAGTACTCAAATGAGTAAAGTATCTAAAAAAAAAAAACATCGAGTAAAAAAAGTACTAGTACTATCAAAAGTACGATACTAGTAAGTATCGATACTATTTTTGTGTCCCTACTCTTAATTGTACCGGTATATACTGTTAATATAGCCTATATAGAGAAAGTATTGGATTCATGTCAAAAATTCAATGTCGAAATTTAGAAAAATAAAGAGTTTAGCTCAGTTAATTCGTGGTTAGGTAACGACTTGTCTGAAAATATAAGTGAAAAACAATACTTTCTCTCTATATATTTCATATATGGATCCTGTTTGCAATGGTGTGTCAAAGACCAAACATCGAGAGGTTTTGAGAAAATCAACAATAAAGTTTTTTGTTTACATTGGATTATATTTTTTTTTTTTTTTTTATTCTGCCCGTCTAGCCTACTGCCATTGGGCTAAAAATTTTTACAAAATATACATAGGCCTATATCACATTGGATTATATATAATTTTACTTGTCAAATGTGCAAATAACATTAAATATAAATTTTTTTAGGACATATTTCATAAAAAATACGATTAATTAAAGCATTTGAAACAATATTCTGTGCTTAACTCAATTTTGAATTTTTTGGTCTTGGACACACCATTGCATAACAGGGTCCATATAGGGTGAGAGAAAGTAAAAAAACGAACAAGATTTTCGTATACTAGATCACCAATAATAGATTTGTACCAATTTTGATTTTTTTTCCTCTTGAATTTTGTTAAATTTACACATCATGAAAATAAATAGATCTCATTAGATTTATCATAATCAAAATGAATAAATCAATTCTTATCTGAATTAATTGAGAATATAATCAATGGCTATAAATTAAAATTTTAATAGCGGGTTAATAAATCATATGGTACTGGTAGTATGTTATGTTTAATGGGGTTTACGTATCACAGATGTTTATAATGGAAAGGAAGGGTTAGTAGGGGATGCAAGTAGTTGCTTGGGGCATATGCGCAAAAGATTGGATGTTTATACTTTTTTTTTTTTTTTTTTTTTTACAAAAATATTATTTATTTAATAAATATGATGATATCATAATTTCCAAATGCAGTAACATTTGTATTACTTTCTCTTGCTTATATATGCAATATATAGTGAGAAAGTATTACGATCATGTCAAAAATTCGATGTCGAGATTTTGATGGAAATATACGTTTTGAGATCTCGTGAATTTAAATAAGAGGGTCAGGCAAATTGGTCTGTGTGTGACAATTTTAAGCATGAAGGAAATGAGCTACGAGATTGAAATTTTATATATAAGTTAAACAGTAGCGTCATTTGGGGGGGGGGCAGGGTGGTCATTTGCCCCCCCCCTCTCCCCCAAGGGCTCTGACTTTTATAAAATTTTATATTATTCTAGATAAAATCTTTCAAAATATATCTACGAGTACCGGTATATAAACTGTAGAGAATTAAACAATTAATTAAATTAAATATCTTTTGGCTCAATTTGAGTGCATATTTGTAAGTAAATTTTAAGAAAAAAAAATGTTTGCCCCCCCCCCCAAGGAAAAAATTTGCCCCTGCCAAGAAAAAGTTGAAATGACACCACTGAAGTTAGGTACCCTCCCGAACAGTGAAAAAAAAGCTTTTGAACAAAATCATCTCAAAAATACTAGTACTTTACTGATGTACTTTTTTTTTCAAATTTCTCAAAATTCACTGGAACAATTTTGATTTAAATTCATAAATCAACTATTTTTTAGATGCTCTCTAAAAAGTATATTAATAAGTGTTTTCCTCAAACGTGTTTGAAGTAGCCTACACTTATTTCCAATCGGATTACGGGGGGAAAGCAGTCATTACCATCCTCCTGACTTACACCCTTGAGAAAAATTTATATTATCTTTTATTTTATGAATAAAAATATAGGAAGTTGTAAATAATTAAATTAAATTATTTTTGAGTATTTTTTTATAGAAAGGGTTCCTCATATAAAACTAAAAAATATTAGTTGTTTACACCTGGCACTTTTATTAAGAGAATACACGCCCTAATCCCCTCTGGCGCCTCGTATAAGGTCACTTCCGGGGGCATTACCTTGTAAGTAAAAATAGTAAATAGCTATTTAAAAGTAAACGACCTTGGCCCTGGAAAAGTATTGCCTCGGAAATCACTATGATTAATCCTGGCAGTGAAAAACAGAAAAAAAAACGACATCAAACAAATATTAATATGACAAGATGTAGACCAGATGGGTTCTGATGCTGAATGATAATAAAAATTTTTAATACTATTCATTTAGACAGTCATTTTAATAATAAAAAAAATAGTTAATGGTTTAAATGCCTTAGAAATTTCAACACCCCCTTTGCGTTTTATTCATTTATAAATTCAATTTTTTTTTCTCTCTCTAATAAATTTCTCCTGAAATAGAATGGCAATCGTTTCCGGAAATGGCGACGACGACTGCGTCGAGGTCCAAGGACTTTTGTATGTTTTTAGCATGAAGTAGGTCAAAGCGTCGTTGGAGTGAATGCGCTTGATATTTTATATATTATATGGAGTAAATATGAGAGAAATAAATACAAACAGAAACACTCTGCTCGATTGGTCCTGAACATTTCTGTTTTTATTCAGGAAGAGGAAGATAATCGGCAAGTGGATTCCATTCAATTTCACACTAAAATCGTTACTTTATCGTTATATAGAGACGTCTAATTAATACTTTACTCGCTGCAAAAATAAAAACAACAACGAGACTTCTATATAAGTTTAAGATAAATTTTTTCTTTTAATAAAAATCTGGTGTAAGTGGTCGCACAGCATACAATTTTCTCTTACCTTCGATAATCGAAAGTTGACTTTTGTGCTTCTCACACCAGATTTTTTGTGTCGGCATATATTTAGGTTCCGTCGATATATTAGAATTCAAGTTGTAAAATTTATAAGATTTATATTTTGTTACCATGGCAACCATTTCTCTTATCTTTCCTATGAAGTACAAAAGTAAAGTGCTCTTCATAAGAATTCAATGCCAAAATGAGAATATACATTTTAAAGAGCATGTTAAAAATAATTGATTTTTTAATTTTAATCAAAATCATTGGGGCGAATTTTAAAAACAAAATGAAAAAAAGTTGAAACAGTACATCAGTAAAGTACTAGTATCTTTTGGCCAATTTTGTTTAAAAATTTATTTTCACGCCTCAGGTGGGTGCCTAACTTAAATATAAAATTTCAAGCTCCTAGCTCAATTCATTCATGCTTTATCAATAAATTGAACAGACTCACAGACAGACCACTTTTTTGGATTCAGGGACCCTCAAAACGTGATATCCATCAAAATCTCCACATCGAATTTTTTAAATGAATCTCTCTCTATATATAGACTATATAGGCCTATTATATTACATAAATATATAGATAAGAGAAAGTAAAATTGCTCAAAATGTTAGAGATCTTTGCATGCTAGAGTTCAGTTAAGAAGAAAAGGTTTAGAAAATATTTTTTCGTGAAATAAGATTTATTTAAAAAAAAAATTAAATAATAATATTTGTACAAATAGGTCTTGCTTTTTTTGTTCATTCCATTAATCTTTTTCAAATTAGTTAAAGACAATCTTGCGATTGAAATACAGATAAAGGTGAATAATTTATTACATAAAAATATGATGTAATTTACGAATTAATAAGATTTGAGTGAATGTTATGGTTCGTCGGAGGTAGGAAGAGAATGTTAATAAATTATTCCTTTTGCAAATGTCCTAAATAAATCATAGTCCTGCCTAAACTAGATGATTATTAGATTATTTCACTGCGGATGATCCTTTTGCTAATTTGAATTATCAAAAAAATTTAATAAAAAATTAATTATTAGAAGATGTAATAAAATCATAGTAATTTTGACCGAGGAGAGCTTAGAACAATTAATCAAGAGTGACCCTCCTAGTTACGCCACCAACATTCTTTTTCAAACTTGTTGAATGTAATAATTTTACGTTTAGCTAAGATATTTTTAAATATATTCCAAAATACATTAAAATAATTTGGAACAAAATCAAATATTTTTACCCTTTTTTTTCATCAGAGATCTATATCGTCTTGGAATAATTATTTAAATTTATTATAAAGTCGTGGTTCTTATTATTAACAGAAGAAAAATTTTCATTTATTTTTCATCGTTTTAAACAGGGTAAATAAAATTAATTGCAAGGGCGAGACTAGGGAGAAATAGAAAGAAAAGAATTTTCCCTTCCACAAGGTCACTTAAAAATGGAAAAAAACTACTTAGTTCTAGGCTCCAAGATCTATCTTTTAAAGAATAGAAATTGGCAGAGATTCAGGAGCTATTAGGCCAGGGTAAAAAACTTCCCCTTGCATTCTGACAGAATTTAATTAAATAAATATGGAAAGATATTAATTACGGGCACAATAATACACGTAAGTAATATTTCAATATTTCTATCTAAATGAGCTTCGATGTTAAAGAGACAAGAAAATAAATAAATCCATTGGCAAAATTTCAATTGTATAGGTAGTCTACTTAAAGAAAAAATCGTTGGACCGAATTTTGAGAAAAACAAAAAAAATTGAAAAAGTCCATCTGTAAAGTACTAGTACTTTTTGGTTGGTTTTGTTCAAAAGCTTCGTGGCATGTGCCAGAGAGGTACCTAATCTTCTTCTTCTTATATATATAATTCTTCTGTACGTGTGTATGTGACTGAACTCCTCCTAAACGACTGAACCGATTTTGATGAAATTTTTTGTGTATGTTTGTGAGAGTCCCGGACAGGTTTTGTTTCACAAATAACAATAAGTTAATGAGTAATTAACCGTTAAAATAAGAAAAAAATAAAAATTAGGAGAAATAGTTGCCATGGTAACAAAATATAAATATTTACCCATGTTTACGATTTTTTATTTATTTACATTTTGAATTCTAAAATATCGGCGTAAATTTTTTGTCTCTGTACCGGGAGAGTCCCGGAAAGGATATGATTCACAAAAAATCTTAAGTTCATGAATAATTAACCGTTAAAATAAACTCTATATAAAAAATGAAAAGGGAAGGCGAGAGGGGGGTCCAGGGGCGCAGCCCCCTGGTTAGCGGAAGCCCCGCCGAAGGCGAGGCTTTGCATCTAGTTTAAATATAAAATTTTATCTTCCTAGCTCTTTTCGTTCTTGAGATATTTTGTTTACATTCTACAATGCGAAAATCGATTTTTTTTGGAAATTAAGATTAAATTGGAGAAATAGAAATGCCTCAACCCACAATAGATAATATTATATTACAACGGTTATCGTCTAAAGTCTTAAATGGCCTCAGTTGCCGAAAAGACTGTGTGAATGTGTGTGTGAGTGGGAGTGTGAATGAGAAAAAAAAAAAAAAATGCGAAAATCACTGTTTTGGACTCAAATGATCTCATACATGTATTTCCATAAAAATTTCGACATCAAATTTTTGACATGAATCCTTTTTTTTTTTTTTTTTTAATAAAAAAACATTCACACTTTTTCTCATTCACACTCACACACACATTCATACAGTCTTTTCGGCAACTTAGGCCATTTAAGACTTTGACGATAACCGTTGTAATATATATTATCTATTGTGGGTTCAGGCATTTCTATTTAAGCCATCTGGTATCCAAATGGCTTAAATAAAATCATCGGACTGCCTGGGTCTGAACCCGCGACGTTTGGTATAGGAGGTAGGCACGCTACCTACTACGCCACACCCGGGGGCACATGAATCCTTCTCTCTATATATGGGCCTAACATAGTCCAGTTCAAGACCGGTCTAACTAAAAAAAAAAAATGCAATTTTTAGTTTTGTGCACAAACTATCTTCAAATTGCCTCTATTATCTTTGTGCATGTCCGTTTCTTAATTGGATCACCCCTAGATTGAGCGCGGGTAAGTGAGTTTTGATTTGTGTACCGGGGGCAGAAAATTTTGTTTTGAGTTAGACCAGCCTTGAACTGGACCGACGATATATAGGTAAGAGAAAGTAATATATTCTAAGTTTAACAGTTCAGGTGCGAATCCACAGCGAGAATGAAGCAGGAGCTCCTCCCTCCCCTCAAATGATCTTTTTTTGTGAATTTATATGAATTTATATAAATTGAAACTCATATACTGGTATATATTTGGGGCTGTGGTGTGGAATTGCCTCCCACCTAAAAGTATCTCCTGGATTGACTGACCTTGCTTGTCAATAGGGTGGTAGGTTGGTGTCTGTCATCTTCTCAAAATTAATAAATTTTTATTAAAACGTTGCAAGCCCATTAAAACATCAAGCCCTTATCCAACGCGTGACTTGTATATTCGTAATTAGGCTTCGCCACTGTGTGCTCTAACTTTTAATGTTCATTTCTATGTCCTGGTAGCCTAATTACCTCCCTTTCCTTTAAATAAAAAAAACCGAATAAATCTAAATATTTCTTTTCTCTTTTCTTCTAAAGTTGATTTTCTTTTAAGGGAATTTCAAACATCCATCTTTCGTTTATTATAATCAAATCAAGGACGAAGAGAGAGGGAAAAAATGACGCCTCCTCCTTTTAGAGCTATTCTTATCGAAATCTATTTTACATAATGGTATCTTCATTGCCAAAAAATAAAATTTGTATGCAGACTTGATTTTGAATTTTATCATTATGGAATTTATAGCGAATAGATTATATAAAAAAAAAAAAAAAAAAAAAAAAAAAAACAGGCTGATTCTCTTTATATCCAAACAAAGCGGTTCGTCTTTTATTCGCTACCCCTACTCCACCTCCATTTATGGTTTTTTAAAACAATCGAACGATATAGAAAAAAAAATTCTGAATTTTAATATCAGGTATTTTATTCTAAATGGAATTATTCAAATGGGGATATTAAAAAAAAAATATCTTTGGAATCTGGTGGGGATTCCATTTTTAGTTTTTTAATTAGCATGGCTTACCAAAAAAAAATATCAGTTAAATATAATAATAAATAATAAATCACTAACAAGGTCAAATGTTTAAACCAGCAAACTATAAATTTAAAGAATTTTATTTGAATATTTGATGTAATTTATGTCATTTTTACTTTCTCTTACCTATGTATATATGTAATATATATATAGAGAGAAAGTATTGGATTCATGTCAAAAATTCGATGTCGAGAATTTGATGGATCTTCACGTTTTGAGGTCCCCTGAATCCAAAAGAGTGGTTTTCGCGACATGGTCTGTCTGTGGGTGGGTGTGTGTGTGTGTGTGTGTGTCTGTGTTCACTTTTAAGCATGAAGGAATTGAGCTATGAGGCTGAAATTTTATATATAAGTTAAACACCCCCGGGACCGGAAAAATAAGCTTTTAATCAAAATCGGCCAAAGAGTACTAGTACTTTACTGATGTAGTTTTTCAGTTTTTTTTCGATTTTCTCAAAATTTGCTCCAACGATTTTTTTTAAAATTCAAAAATCAATTATTTTTTAGATGCTCTTTAAAATGTATATTCTCATTTTGCGATTGAAATCTTCTGAACACCACTTTACTCTTGTGTTTCATAGGAAAGATAGGAGAAATGGTTGCCATGATAACAAAATATAAATATTTTCCCATACTTTTTTTTTTTTTACTTTCTCTTACCTATGTATATATGTAATATATATATAGAGAGAAAGTATTGGATTCATGTCAAAAATTCGATGTCGAGATTTTGATGGATCTTCACGTTTTGAGGTCCCCTGAATCCAAAAAAGTGGTTTTCGCGACATGGTCTGTCTGTGTGTGGGTGGGTGTGTGGGTGTGTGGGTGTGTGGGTGTGTGGGTGTGTGGGTGTGTGTGTGTGTGTTCAATTTTAAGCATGAAGGAATTGAGCTATGAGGTTGAAATTTTATATTTAAGTTAAACACCCCCCGGGACCGGAAAAATAAGCTTTTAATCAAAATCGGCCAAAGAGTACTAGTACTTTACTGATGTACTTTTTCAGTTTTTTTCGATTTTCTCAAAATTTGCTCCAACGATTTTTTTTAAAATTCAAAAATCAATTATTTTTTAGATGCTCTTTAAAATGTATATTCTCATTTTGCGATTGAAATCTTCTGAAGACCACTTTACTCTTGTATTTCATAGGGAAGGATAGGAGAAATGGTTGCCATGGTAACAAAATATAAATATTTTCCCATACTTATAAATTTTACATCTTGAATTCAATTGTACCCTACTGTCGGAAACTAAATACATGTCGACACGAAAAATCTGGTGTGACAAGCACAGTGCACAACTTTCGATTACCGAAGGTAAGAGAAAGTTGTGTGCTGTGCGCCAGTCACACCAGATTTTTTTTTATTTATTTATTGGCTGTCGGCCAGTAGCCATCCCGCCATTCTCGTTTTTTTTTTTTTACAATCTCTTTACAATAAAATAGTTACAATAATATAAAATACATAATAGAAAACACAGTAATATAAAATACATGATAGGAAATACAGTAATATAAAATACATAGTAGAAAATACAGTGATATAAAATACATAATAGGAAATACAGTAATACAAAAGACATAGTAGCAATAATATAATGTAAAATACATGGTAGGGAATACACTACTATCTAATACATATTAAGAATTTCCCATACTTATAAATTTTACATCTAAATTCAAATATTCCCTACTGCCGGGAACTAAATACATGTCGACACAAAAAATCTGGTGTGACAAGCACAGAACACAACTTTCGATTACCGAAGGTAAGAGAAAGTTGTGTGCTATGCGCCAGTCACACCAGATTTTTTATTTTCTCTTACCTATATAGCCTTGTTAATATATAGAAAGAGAAAGTATTGGATGCATGTCAAAAATTCGATGATTTTCAAAGTATACATGTTTTGAGATCCTCTGGTCATTCAAAAAAATTGTTTTTCGCAAAATGGTCTGTCTGTGTGTCTGTGAACAAAATATCTCAAGAAAAGAGTTACGAGGTTGAAATTTTATATTTAAGTTAGGCACCCCCATGGGACGTGACACGAAGCTTTTGAACAAAATCAGCCAAAGGGTATGTACTAGTAATGTTATTGTTCTCTACTGATGTACTTTTTCAGAGTTTTTCGATTTTCTCAAAATTGGCTTTAACAATTTTGATTAAAATTCAAAAATCAATTATTTTTTAGATGGTCTTTAAAATGTATATTCTCATTTCACCCTCAAAATTGTTTGAAGCACACTTTACTTTTGTACTTCATAGGAAAGAGGAGAAATAGTTGCCATGGCAACAAAATATAAATATTTTCCCAAAATAAATTTTACATCTTTAATTTTAGCCAGCGGGCTTGGTGTAGGGGTTAGCGTGCTCACATCGTATACCAAAAGCCACGGGTTTGGACCCCAGGCAGTCCGATGATTTTATTTAAGCCATTTGGATACCAAATGAAAAATCCTAAATTACTTGAGATTCAAATTTAGGAGGCATGTGACCATTTGTCTCTTATTTCTAGATTTTTAATATAATTTAAAATGTAAAATGAAAAGGTTGAATAATAATTAAAAATAAATTTCTTCTAATCGAATAGCTAGTTACTTTTTCCGTTTAATGATGAATCATACCTAAAGTTGTAACGTTAAGTAAACTTAATTATATTTTTTTAAAAGGTTAAAACACCTAACGGTACAATTGATTTCTTATTTTAATCTACAAAAAAATTAGTCAAAACTTAATCAGTTTATTTAACAACAAATAACGCAATATTCAATCGGATCGGGCACTGTTAATTGAACGTGACTCAAATATAAAGGATTTTAATTGTCTTAAAAGGGGCGTTGACTTTTGAATTTCAAAATATTATAAATTAAAGTTTATATAAACATCTTGAAAATACTAGTGTATACTTAAATGTTAGATTCATTCATTGGTCCTTATTAACGTATAGAACTTGAACGAAGGACTTATTACAAAGCAGTAATAAGTATTAAATATTTAATAACAATCCCTCTTTTTACTTTCTCTTACCTCTATATTAAGTGTTAATATATAGAGGGAGAAAGTATTGGATTCATGTCAAAATTTGAGGGATATACACGTTTTGAGGTACCCTGAATCCAAAAAAGTGGTTTTTGGGACATAGTCTGTCTGTGTGTCTGTGAACAAAATATCTCAAGAACGAAAAGAGCTAGGAAGTTGAAATTTTATATTTAAGTTAGGCACCCCCATGGGACCTAACAAAAAGAAGACCTAACCCAGATAGCACAGTACGTCTTATGCACGTACATAAGACGCACAGTTCGTCTTATATACGTACGTATATACGTACATAAGACGTACTGTGCTATCTGGGAACAAGAAGCTTTTGAACAAAATCGACAAAAGAGTACTAGTAGTACTTTACTGATGAACCTTTTCAGTTTTTTTTGATTTTCTCAAAATTCGCTGCAACTATTTTGATTAAAATTCAAAAATAAATAATTTTTTACATTCTCTTTAAAATGTATATTCTCATTTTGCCATTGAAATCTTCTGAAGACCACTTTACTCCTGAACTCTATAGAAAAGCTAGGTAAAAAGCTTGCAATGGAAAAAGAATATAAATATTTTCCTATACTTTAAATTTTGAAAATCGAATGTACCGTACTGTCGTAAACTAAATATATGTCGACACAAAAAATCTGATGTGATAACCACAGAACACAACTTTTGATTACCGAAGGTAGGCCTAAGAGAAAGTTGTGTGCTGTGCGACCGGCCACACCAGATTTTTTAGATAATAGATAAATATTAATATTGATAACTTTTTATAAAACCTCTATTTCACAATTTAGATCTCAATTAAAATTTTTTCAATTAAATAAGAAATAAGTAAATATTGAGGTATAAAGGTAATTTATCAAATAAGAAAGATTCATACAATAGCATTATATTGCGTGGTTTTTATAGTTGGAAATTGAAGGCCCCGGAAAGCCAGAGTTTAGCTACTCCTCTGATATCTTTTTCATTTTGACTCACGTGTCTTGTCGATAACCTTATCGCCGAGCACCGGGAGAGTGAGTCATCATGTCTGCGAGACTGAATGCCCTCTACTTATTTTATTTTTACGAGTGTTTTATTTCATTTTATTTATTTATTTATTTATTTTTTTTTAAATTTTTATGTTCTTTTCAGTCATCTTTTAAAATGCAAGAGAGGATCGTAAATTATCCTCCTCTTTTTTGTTGAGAGTTGGGTTTCGTTCGGTTCGTTAAAAATGATCCAAATGAAGACCAAGTTAATTTTAACTGAGACGTTAAAGATTGATTTAGTTCGAGGACAAATTCGAGCAAATGTCGCACGAAGCTCAGTCTCTTGTAAAAGCAAAGGGGCTCTAGGGGTGGTCGAAAAATTTAGTTCATTAACATAAATCCATAAAAGATTTCTGTACATTTTCTACCTCTTCATAGAAATACTGATAGGCCTCCATAGAATCTTAATCCAATTTCAGATAGAAACAAATATATGGAAAAAATCCAAATAATGTATATTGCCGGATGTCTTTACGGTATATTGATTTACGCTTCTCTCGAATCTATTTCTCCCTGGCTTTTCCCCCTAGACGTCCCAGAATATAGTAGGCCTATATTTGAAGAAGGTGGTGGTTATTAAATAGATATATCTGGAATTGTCAAGCTTCAAGCAATGGATAGTAGAAAATTATTTTTGGTTGCTGGAACGAAGTCAAAATAAAATCGCTTACTTAATGAAATAGACAATTCAACAATTCGTTATATAAATGTGACCGTCCAAATGAAAAGGTACCAAATCTTCAGGCAAATTGAGTTTTTATGCTTTTTGTACAGAACATATCCTGATGAACGAGCCGGTATTTTTAGAATTTTTTTATCATTTTTTTTTTTTTTTTTTTTTTTGGAAGAAATGAAATTTTGAAATTTTGGTTAAGAAAAACCTAGTTTTGAGAAAAATGAGTTTAATTTCATCATGAATGATTGAAGTAATAAAAAAAATGGATTATTTTGAACTTTTTTTAGTAAATCGGCTCTCCTGAAAATTTAGCCCAGTGAAGATTTGATACCTTTTTATGTGGACGGTCACAAATATATAATATGCTGTATATCATTTCAAAACAGTTATTCCCAAATAATTCACAAATATCTCATCAAAGAAGGCTGATGAGTGTGACCCCCCAATGGCAGAGGCGTAGGCTGGTGATTGCCCTGGTGCTCCCCCATTTTCTGTATGGGGACATGGTTTTCTATAATATTGACAGCTTATCTGCACAGAGGCTCCGGGTAGCTTTCAATAACTGTGTCAGGTATATATATGACCTAAGACCTAGAGACCACGTCTCCCATCTTGTTGGGGGGATCTTGGGTGGTGATTGAGATTCTTACATTTAGATATGCGACCTTCATCTACCATGTTATCTGTACGCGCCTCCCACCCTATATTTACGATATTCTGTCTCCCGGCACTTCCACCAGGGCGCGGGGTTTGGATTGCCCGAGACATACATCGGGCCTTATGTCTCGATCTTTCGCTGTTACTAGCAGCAGAGTTTGGAATGCCCTCCCCCTGCATGTCCGTGGAGCTTCCAATTTCAGAACCTTCCGTTCCCTGCTATCCGTCCATCTGGGGGTGAGAGATTCTGCGAGATTTTGAGAGACATATATGGCGCTGTTTTTGATCGGAAACTTGGTCACCTGATTCCTGCCCAACACTGTCGCGAGTCGAATGATCGATGGATATAAGTGGGTTCTTAATAAATGTATGACAAATTTACTGTGTACACTATGAGGGGCAACCTGCCCTATGTACATGTTTGAATAAATAAATAAAATAAAATTGGCTTTTGTTAAGATTTAACATCTTTCATACAACCATTCTGGGAATGTTTGAATTTTATTATTAATAAAAATATTATAAAAAATACTTCGAGATGAAAATATCGCAGATATAGTGATAGAGTTATTTACAAACCACTCAATTTCATCAAGAAAATATATTCCCTTTCATATATAATTCTATTGAATATTATAAGAATTAAACTCACCTATATGTTTATAGGGACTTTGAAGATGTATAGTGAATTTTTTTTTCATTCATGTCTTCTATATTTATTTATTTATTTTTTTTATTCCAGTGATCTTGGTGCGGTCGAACCCATTACCCAGACATTTTTTACCCTGCAACAAATAGGCTTGTTAATTATTGAGAAAAACAACAAATTAAAATAATCCCCCGTTAAGCCATTTGATCTCTCGTTCCATCTATCAGGACTAGGTTTTATTTCCTATCGCTAAATCCCTTTTTTGTTTATTTATTTCGAGCAAGTGAATTTATTTCCATCTTAATTTTTTATCTATTATATAAGAATTCAAACTTCCGCCCTCCCGCACAATCGAAAAAAATAAAAATATAAAGACTTGAAGAGAGAGTTTTTTAGAAATTTTAAAATTTATTCATTTAGGAGAGAATAGGATCTTCCAAACATACCTTCCCCCATCCGAAAAATTTTCTGGTACGTACTGTTGAGTTAATTGATCATCTGTGATTTTTTTCTTTCCAGTAATTAAACACCAACTAATTTACTAATTTGTTCAGCCCATGTATATGAGATTATCTTTTTGAAGTGTTATTCATTCCAGAGGAGCAACTAATATTCCCTGAAAACCCAATATAAATGATTAATGAATACAAAAATCAAATGACAACAGGTTGATATGAGAATTATAAGTAACCCGGAAAAAATTGATTTTATCTATATTTCAATTAAATCTCTTGTTTATATAGGCCCTCGTATATAATAAATTTATCAAAATTTGATATTTATACAAAGTACCTGTCTATATTGGCATTTAGACACTGTTAAGCTCATGTCTCAAGGTTTACACCCAGGCCATTGGGAATAATTCGGAAAAATGATTTTGTCACGAGTATAAAAATATAACGTAGGGCCAATTATTTATGGACCCCCACAAGGCACGAGGATGCCCTTGAGAGAGTTATTTTTTTAACAACTATCAAACTTGGCCTTGGATAAAAGCAATAGTTAAGATATTGAAATACATTCAAACGCCGAACTTGGGTTAAATTCAATTACTAACGCCTACGAAATGTTTTAATTCGCTCATTTATATTCAGTTATCAAAAAAAAACTTATTTCCCCAATTATAAACTCAGAGTAAGATATATAGAATAAAATGAATAAATTTATTATTATATAATAAAGGTATAAAGGTATGATAAATTTAATCTTTCAACCTAAGTCCCTAGTTGAAACAGTTTGTAAATTAAAATTAAATATACAAATTACATTTTAAAATATATAACCTAGTGTATAATTTCTATATTTAAGGTGCGCGTCTCGGGGTGCTAGTTTTGGGAGATTCCAGCGGCCACAATTTTGAAACTATCGACCTCAAATTTTTTTTTTTTTTAAATTAAAGCTATTTAAGATATCTACAACTTATAGAAGCCTTTTTTTTGATTTTCGAAAAAATAAATTTTTTTTTTAGATTAATCGCATTAAATAAAAGACATTTTAAAAAATTCGCTCTATATCTTATAGATAATTAAATTAGTAATCATTGTGTAAAAAAATAATTAATATTTTACCCTTAATTAATTAGCTGGAAGAGTCCAATGAAATGGAATAAATCCCTTGTATCCCTATGGGAAAACTAACGCCATGGGCGTCCCATGAATCCAAAAAAGGGGTTTTCGCGACTTGGTCTGTCTCTGTGTTTGTCTATGGGTGTGTGTTCCATTTTAAGTATCAAGGAATTGAGGATGTTGAAATTTTATATTTAAGTTAGGTAGCCACTGAGGCGTGAAAATAAGCTTTTAATCAAAATAGACCACAGAGTACTAGTACTTTACTGATGTACTTTTTCATTTTTTTCCGATTTTCTCAAAATTTACTAGAACAATTTTTTTTTTAATTAAAAAATCAATTATTTTTTAGATGCTCTTTAAAATGTACATGTATATTCTCATTTTGCCATTGAAATCTTTTGAAGACCACTTTACTCTTGTGCTTCTTAGGTAAGATAGGAGCCCTCGGGGCTTGGTGTAGAGATTAGCGTGCTAACCTCGTATACCAAACGTCGCGGGTTCGGACCCCAGGCAGTCCGATGATTTTATTTAAGCCATTTGGATACCAAATGGCTTAAATAAGAATGCCTGGACCCCAAATAATAATATATATTCATAACGGTTATCGTCAAAAGTCTTAAATGGCCTAAGTTGCCGAAAAGACTGTGTGTATGTGTGTGTGAATGTGAGTGTGAATGAGAAAAAAGTGTGAGTGTTTAAAAAAAAAAAAAAAAAAAAAAAAAAAAAAAAATAGGAGAAATGGTTGCCATGTTAACAGAATATAAATATTTTTCTGATTAAAATTTTTACATGTTGAATTCAAATGTACTGTTCTGTCGGAAACTAAATGTATCTCAACACAAAAAATCTGGTGTGACAAGCACAGTACACAACTTTCTCTTGCCGAAAGGTAAGAGAAAGTTGTGAGCTGTGCAACCATTCACACCAGATTTTTTAATTTAAATAGACCAAGACAGAGATGTTGGTATACTAAATTTAGATTTATAATATTTAAAGGTCTCATTCAATTTTAAACTAATTCAAAACATGTGGAGGCAGAGTCGTAACAGAACTGAATCTATCATTACAACTTAATAATAAACATTTGTTCTGAACATAATCTATTCACCTCTTTCATCTTATTTAAATGCGGAACACATAACATGAATCCTTTTGAATATTGTTAAGAGTCAACCTCACCGGCAGTGGGTTTGTTTATAAAAAAAACAAACATTAATTTTGTTAAATTCTATAACCAATATAAAGTGACATTATGAGAAAAAAAATATCAAAATAGGATTAGTAAAAAGTTTAAGAGAAAAATATATTTGGGTCAAATAATGTTAACTATATAATAATAAAATCCCAAAAACGACCACAGGTAAATTTTATCACTTGTTTTAAATGAATATTTATAATAAGGGGGGGGGGGGCGAGGGCCCCCCCCCCCCCCCCGAAATCTCCCAAACACATATACATATATAGGGATATACAGACATCAGCGCAACAAATTTTTCCGCAGGATGGAAAACTTTGGTTCCGCAAAAGAAAAAATGTTCCGCAAAAAATTTCGTGTAAAAAAAATTTAATTTCTTAAAAAAAAATTTTCCGCAGAAAAATTTTTGAGTTCGGGCCCCCCCCCCCCCCGAAAAAATGTCTATATACGCCCCTGATAATGCTAGTGAATTTATTCCGCTGGGAGTCTAACTCGGAATCCGCAAACTATATGAGGCATCGGTGTGCTTCCTTTGCACAACTCAGTGGATAAGCTGGAGATCCCGGGTTTGATTTCCGGAAGTATATTTCATTAGGTAATATAAATTGTACACAAGGTTATTTGTTTCAATTCATTTTATTGACTTAATACGCATTTCGACACTATGTGTGTACAATTTATATTAGCTAATTAAATATGTTTCAACTAGTGCCAACGGTCGCCAGTATCAATTTAATTATATTTCATATTACGGGTAAATAAAGTAAAGTAAAGTAAAGTAAATAAACCAGATTTTTACCCATCTATAAAGCTCAAATTTTCATGACTCGCATTATCTTTATATAATTTATAGTTATTAATATCCACTTCCACCTTGATTAAATGCATTTTCTAAAATTTAATTTTTTTTATTTGAATTGAGATGGTTCCATTAATCTTATTTTGAAACATTATCTCTTCCTTCAGAGTTAAGTGTTGGTTATTTTTTATTGCCCTTTCGTATGAAAATAATTAAGTAATTACGGGAACAATTAGACTACATGAAAATAAATACTGTTAGACATATAGGGTGTTTCATAATTTAAATAACTAGTTTAAATAACTAGAAATTTTAACAAGACAGATAAAGTAATCGAATAAGTCAGTAATTGGATAAAAAGAAATAAGTAGTTTATTATTTTATAAATGAAAAACGAAAAAATCTGGTGTGACTGGCGCACAACACACAACTTTCTCTTACCTTCGATAATCGAAAGATGTGTTTTGTGCTTGTCACACCAGATTTTTTGTGTCGACATATATTTAGTTCCCGATAGTACACTGTAAAAAAAAATTTTAATTTTAGTATGTTTTAGTATAGTAAATTTACAAATTTTCCTTGTAAATGATAACTACCATACATTTGTATACTAAATTTACAAATCTATGCATTCAAAAAATTTTTACAACCAAAAAACATTTTAAAATTACAATTCTCTTGGAAAATTAGAGTAAATATTGTAATTTTACCATATGATTTCTAATTTTACAATACAACGGCATTGTAATTTTAGAACACGGTTTGTAATTTTAGAAAAGGGTTTGTAATTTTACAAAAAGGTTTCTAATTTTACAATACAAGGGTATTGTAATTTTCCTTTTAAGGCTCTCTGAGACGGTCAACATGGCCGACTTTGTTTCGACTGCTTTTTAGCTTTCTTAATAAAGACATTTTTGGCACTATAAGGATTTATTTAAGTTATAATAATACAAAAAATAATAATATTATGATAACTTTAAGTTTATTTTTTATTTTATTATTTAGTAAAAATAGTTTACAATGAAGTCATACTTGAATGCCAAATAGCAGAGATAGATCATTAGTTAACAGGTGATTCGATGGTCAAATGGACTTCTACAAAAAAGGTCAGTGTTCAAATCCTGGAGGAATTTTTCATTAAATAAAAATATTTATTTCACTCCATTCAGGTAGAGACGTCCCCTAAAGGTCAATAACCTATGATGGGTCCAGTCGTAAATTTTTTTTTCTTTTTTCTAAATATTAGTAAAATTACAAACATTTGGATTGTAAAATTGCTAAATATTTGTAAAATTACCAGACATTTGGATTGTAAAATTGCTAAATATTAGTAAAATTACCAAATTTGGACTCGAAAATTGCTAAAAATTAGTAAAATTACCACACATTTGTAAACGATTTTTGCAAAGAGTTTTGTAAAAATATCATTCAACTGTATAGTAAATTTAGTATCTATTGGTCTTGGAAATTTGCTTACAACAAAAAAATTGTAAAATCATCGAAATTTTTTTACAGTGTACGGAACATATGAATTCAGATGTAAAATTTATAAGTATGGAAAAATATTTATAATTAACCGTTAAAATAAACTCTATATATAAAAATGAATTGGGAAAAATGTTTGTATGTACCGGTATGTATATAAGTAGGCGAGCAAGGGGGTCCAGGGGGCGCAGCCCCTGGCTAGACGGAAAGCCCCGCCGAAGGCGGGGCTTTGCGTCTAGTTAAATATATAAATTCACTTAGAATGAATATTCATTATTTTTAGTAATATTTAAAAAAATTAATATCTCTTTTCTGAGGAAAATTAATTCGTGTTTACCAAGAAGGAAATCAATTTGTTGATCTAAATTCAAACTGTAGAAATAAAAATGTATTCAAGCGTAAGAGACAATATCTAATTGAAGAAAAAGTAAAAAAAAAGAACAATTGGTCAAACTTAGTTGGAAATAAAAAAATATTAAATATGTGAATTCACAAATATCTTTATAACACCATAAATCTATTTGACCCAGAAAGATTTCTTTGTTTAAAAATGAAAAATTTATGCTATCGAAGATTTAATGAAATTTATTATCTAAAAGCTAATTTAAAAATTTGTTTAGAACTTTGAAATATGTCTATCATGATTATTATTATTATAAAATCGGAATTATAGGTAGAATAAAATAGCTAAAATCCTGACTAAAAAAAGATTTGTGTTATTTTTTAAAATTTTGGTTTATCATTAATAGTTTTGTAGAGTATAACGTCCAGCTGCGCCTTATTGTTAGGCAACCGCGCGACATAGCCTGTCTTGTAAATCACAATGGCGCAGGGGTTGGGTGATTTAATTAATACATAATATTAAATGCATATCATTTAAATTAATAAATATTTGTTTTGGAGGTGATGTAAAACCAATCTTTATTAAATTATAATATAGCTGATATTTTGAAAGAGAAACGATTTATGAAATAATTTTGAAGAAAGAACCAAAATACTCAGGGGATGTCAAAACATGTACTGGTATATCCATAAAAATCTCGACATCGAATTTTTGACATGATCCTAATACTTTCTCTCTCTATAAAGGGAGAAAGTAAAAATTTTTAGAAGCCCACCTCAGTAATTAAAAAAAGTCTTTACTTTTTACTTTTTAGTTGTTAATTTTATTATTAATGTTTTTTTTTTTTTTTTTTTTTTTGAAAAATTCAAGATAAAAATAAAAGACTGCTCACTCCACCTCCCTAAAGCAAAAAAGTGAAAATTAAAGAAAAACGCCCCCCTTCCTCTCCTATCATAAATGGCGCCAATGATTATAAAAAATTGGATTTATTTTACAAAACAAAAAAAATGTTTTCATAATAATTTTTATTTATAACTACATGTTTTGTCTCTTTCAGAAGGCCTCATGCTTTTTCAAACAATAAATTTTTATATCAACCTTCAGTATTAAAAATATTTTTATACGCGTTTGGAGGACGTCTCGATATTGGCATATGCTAATTAAAAATATAATATATGGAGTTTCACCCTGAATGAAAAAAACTAGGGTAGAAATATATAAAGCATTTGTAAGCTAGATAGGAATACATAGTTTATATTGATGAAAAAACAAATTAGTGGAATCGCTTAGACCCTATTTACTAAATAGAGTAACCACCAGAAGAAGATTCTGAACAGCCATTTTTCGATCCTTGTTAAAAAAAAACAATTTAAAATAATAATTTACAATAATGAATTTTTTTAAAAGGTGTCGTATTCCAAATATTTCCGTGAGCTCACAAACCGTATATTCTACTTGTTTCCTCTTTCATCCCCTCCTGTCCTAACCCACAAATACAGAGAATACTTAATACAAAGGCATGATAGTTTTTTTTTCTAGCAGTTTTTTTTTTAATTAACATTTGATTTAGAACTAGATGTATTATTATTAGGGTCCGACCGAAACAAGATTTTCAGCCGAAACCGAAACCGAAACCGAATATTCGGCCCAACCTTAGTTTCGGCCGAAACCGTAACCGAAACCGAAACTTGTATTTCCTATAAAAATTTTTATTCATTTTACTTTTTTTTTTTTGAATTTTTTTTCCCTCCCGTGAAAATCATTTTACCTTTTTTTTAGGTAGACTAAAATTTTTTCTCCCTCAAGAGCAAATTATTTGACCTTTTTTTTTTTTTTTTTGCATGCGAGTCTCATCCCATTTTTTCAGACTCTGGTTTCGGCCGGCCGAAAGGTTCGGCCACTTTTTGGCCGAAACCGAAACTACGGCCGAAACCATGATTTTTGGCCGAAACTGGCCGAAACCGTAACCGAAACCGAATATTCGGTCGGTTCCTAATTATTATATTTATTTTGGAAGAAAGATAATAAAATCATCTCAAACAGATGATATACGCAATATTTGACTACCTTGTTAAACCTTGTAAGGACCTGCTTTAATAAATTTCAAAAAATTCGAAGTATATATTTTATATCTCAAAGACTAGATGATATTTCGAAAATCTAAATTTAGTTTCATTGCGCTAAAACAATCCACAAACAAAATTTTACATTTTTTGTAAAAATCTACAAAACCCTACAAGTGCCCTTTTAGCAAAACCGATTATAACCAAAAAGGAGGTATACAACTAGTTGTTAAATCAATCCTAAATATAAATTTCAACTTTTTGTTTTTGAGGTATACGAGAGATAGATACATATATAAATACGTACAGACGTCATTCTAAACTGGTAGGATATTTTCATTGAAATTTGACTTCGGAAATTTTCATGATTACAATACTTCGTACAAGGAAGTAAAAGATAATAATTCTACCAGAGATCCAAAATATTTGGATATTGTCCTTTTCTAAATAAATCAAATGATTTAATATAAGCTCTTTTTCAATTAAATTCCGAGAATTACTGATCAAGGAGAAAAATCAAAAATCAAAAGTGTACAACATTTTCAAAGAAAAGGACTATTGTAATTAACCTAACAACAAAGGAATCTTAAAGAATAATCGTGTGGGAATAGAATAAGCGAAAAATAACAAATCATCACATGGGCGTACCCAGGATCAAATCTAGGGGGGGGGGGGCATAGTCAGATCATGGTCGTCCAAATTGTGACATAGCTATTTTTTATATAGAGAGGTAAAGCCTTCGAATTAAAGGCCTAAAAACCCTCGAGTTCTAACAAAAAGAATCATTCCCCGTCGCCATCCACCAATTTTGTTTCGTTTCATCACTTTATAAACATTTAATTTTTTTTTTGTTGCTTCTGGGGGGGCAGCTGCCCCCTGCCCCTCGCTGGGTACGCCCATGAATCATCATCTTCTCTAATCTAATAAGCTTATCGATAAATTATTTTCAATATAATTTTATAAAATTTTTTGCTAGAAAATTATATAAAAAAAATTTTAATCAGCAATGATTTAATTTGAAAATTTATATTTAAGTTTATATATCATTATCATTACTATATATAAAGCGTTAGCCACTGACTTCCTGTCCCTGTGTGTAAGTGCCTGTTCTCTGTCTGATTGGCCAGATGTACAGGGAGTGGAGTTAGGGAGGGAAATTTAAAACTTTAAGGCAGAGAGGAAAATTTAAAACTTTAAAATTTTGAAATTTCTCTCCAATGGCGGGCTTTAAAACTTGTATTTATATATTTTGCTAATATTTTTGATAAATCATTCGTTCCATCTCAAATAGGTCACTGTCCCTTGTACAAAACTAACAATGAAATGAAAATATATTTCCAAATCATTTATTTCTTATGACTTTAGATAATAAAATAATTGATTGATATTTTTTTCGATTCAAACGTCTATAAAGCCATCTACGTATTTTAGAACCCTATAGACAATATTTCATTTCTCTATTTATTCCTATAACGTAGTGAGGATCGCCATTCTCAGCAGAATACCAAATAACATAATAGAAAACGTTGTCGGGTGTTTATAAAGGATGTTTTCAAACTTTTTTTATTTTATTTATTATTTGTTTTCAATTTTTTTATTTTTTCAAGATATATGCATGGGCGTGCAAGTCGTGCATGAAAGGAGGCGCCTTACGAAAAAGATTGCATAAGGCAGCTTTATTTTGATTAAAAATTTGTGTAACTTTGCTTTTCAATTAGATATCAAATGAATTTGAGAATGACGAAGATTCTATAGGGTTTTGCAAACGTTTAAAAAAAAGGATAATCGGGAACGATTCTGGTTATATTAAATGTAATGCTTTCAAATTTTGGAGCGATCTACCTAAAGTAGGATTTTTTAATTTCAGCGCCTAGGAATATTTTTAAAAGGATCTTATAAAACCATATAGGCCCTGTAATTTATTTCATTTACATCAATTATCATTTATATATTATTTTGTTTTGAGTTAGTTAAAAAAAAGGTTTGGATATAGAATAATGAGCCTTCGGGGCCCTCGGGGCTTGGTGTAGGGGTTAGCGTTGGATACCAAATGGCTTAAATAAGAATGCCTGGACCCCCTATAGATATATAAATCAATAACGGATATCGTAAAAGTCTTATATGGCCTGAGTTGCCGAAAAGACCGTGTGAACCCAGGCAGTCCGATGATTTTATTTAAGCCATTTGGTTATCAAATAGCTTAAATCAAGAATGCCTGGACCCCAATATATATATATATAATTATTAATATAACGGTTATCATAAAAGTCTTATATGGCCTGAGTTGCCGAAAAGACTGTGTGAATGTTTATGTGATTGTGAGTGTGAATGTGAGTGTGAATGAGAAAAAAGTGTGAGTGTTTAAAAAAAAAAAAGAATAACAATAAGTTAAACTAAAAAACCCGAGTAAAAATGATTAAAAATGATCGAGGGATACACACGCCCGCAGCAGGTCTGCAAAGTGAACCTTGAGGGACACACTGGGATATACACGTCCACACCAGGGACTCACATTTTTCTTCTGGTCACTTTCGATCTACTGTGTGTGTCCCTGGTGCGGGTGTATGTATCCCTTGATCATTTTCAATCATTTTTACACGGGAAAGTATAAATTGAAATGACGAGTAGATAAAGTAAATTACAAAGAATCATTTCAGACTAATTGACAACCTCGGCCTTGGCTAAGGACAATTCTATGCGGGTTGGATGATAATCGCTATTTTAAATTCCAAGCAAGGATTCAAAATTCGCATTTCCCTATATTTCACAAAAATGGCGATATACCAGTGTACATGGATGATGTTTAAAAAAGCTAGATCGAAAAAGTCTTTTACAAGACTTGTTATTATAGATTTTTAAAACAAACATAGCAAGTTCAAGTGCTATTAACTGCTGAAGAATATGAATTTAGAACTGTCGCAGCAATTATTTAAAATTATACAAATATAAAATCTGTTTGCCTTGGCAGCTTAGAGTTTAAACATCTGGTGTGACTGACCGCACAATTTTCTCTTTCACTCAGTATTCAAAAATTGAGATGGACTACTCTCGATTTTTTTGTGTCGACATATCTTTAGTTTTGGATAGTCTATTAGAATCCATTACATTTTTTTTATTAGTAAATGCAAATAACAGCAGGTCAAGGGCGGATCCAGAGGTGTTTCTCGGGGGGGGGGTAATCTGGTGTGACTCGTCGCACAGCACACTATTTTTTTTTAATTTCGGTAATTTAAAAGCGCATTCTGTATTTGTTTGCCAGAATATAAATACACATCAAATTTTTAAGTATTAATTTTAAAAATTTTACATTAAAAATACATTTTTTCGCGAAAAAAAGGTATTTTTTTCGAATCTCGGGGGGGGGGGGGTAATTACCCCCTTTACCCCCCTTGTATCCGCCCTTGCAGCAGGTACGAATAGCAAAAAAACATAAATAGCAGAAAACTTTAATAGAGTAACATTAGAGCAAAAAAGATGTAAAATTTATAACAAAAATAGGAATAATATTTAATTTAATAATTTTGTTACCATTCCAGCCATTAATAGAAATAGAACTTCGTAGGAAAGGTAATAGAACCTTTCCTACGAAGTTTACATGAGTAAAGTGTGCTTCAAGCAATTTTGGGGACAAAATGAAAATAAACATTTTAAAGGGCTTCTAAAAAAAAATAGCTGATTTATGAATTTTTATCAAAATCATTAGAGCGAATTTTGAGGAAATCAAAAATCTGAAAAGTACATCAGTAAAGTACTAGTAACTAGTAATCTTTGGCGCCTAACTTAAAATAAAATTTCAATCTCTTTTTCGTTCTTGAAATATTTTATTCTCATACATACTATGTTGAGAGCCCCATTATTTTCTAATTAAAGTTTTTTAATATCAAAACGTAAAAGAAAATATTTTCTACTTTGCCTTAGCAAAGATTAATGTTTTTGAATTTCCTAAATGAAAATTGATGATAAAAATAAGGAAGTTTGGATATGAAAAAATTTTAATTAAGAAAAAGATGTAAATAGAGATAATTCAAAAATATTTAAAGAAGCCTATTAATTGAATTTAAAGGTATGTTCTGGCTAATTATTAATGCATTTCTTCTAAATTTTATATAAAAATTTAACCCCGATTATGATAAAAACTTTGGCCACTGAACCAGCTACATCCTTTCTCTCGACAACTTTTGACTTCTCAGCAAGTTTTAACATGCATTTATCATTTCACTCTCTCTCTCTCGCTCTTTCTGATGATGATGATGATGATGTGTACGCATTAGGGCCAGAGTCCGAGCGAAGGCTGTTGGGTCGTGACCGAGCAGCCAACTGCGCAGTCATTATGGCCCTGCGATGGCATCGAACCCAGGACTCACCAAAAGAGAAACAGAGAGAGAGAGAGAGAAACACGATTCGAATATCAAACAAACAAACGAAAACCACAGCTGATCGTTAGTTTTCTATCTAATCTAATGGTAAATAAATTTTATCAGTATTTCTATTTCAATAATTATTATTATTCACGAATCGATAAGGTTTAATACAAATATAAACATTTCTAATTTATGTTTTATCCTTTTAAATTAGATTATGCCAGTAACTATTATACATGGACATTAATTTAATGAGTTGAGTAACTTTTAGCAAAAGAAATTAAAAATTCTCATTTTCACTAGATCTGCTTAATTGGAACAAGCGCTTTATATCTTAACTAATAGTCTGTCTTAAATTGTATACAAGATAAAAAAAATGGATAAGATTAAAAAACATTAAAAGAGCAAAAGAAGAAGGACTTTCTAAAGTGTCATCGGTTCATTTCCCGTATTAAACAATAAAATTTATTTAATTGGAAGATGAAGAGCCCTAGCCAGAAAGTCTTTTCGGGAGGAGGAGAGAAGAGAAAAATTCGAATAGTCCGAGAGGTAATTCCCCGAAATGAACTTTTGTCAAAATTTCGATGTTGAGATTTTGCTGGAAATACATCCCTTGAGTCTAAAACAAGTGGGTTCCGCAAAATAGTCTGTTGAAAATAAGATTTTAAATAAAATCTGCCAAAGAGTAGCCTACTTTACTGATGTACTTTTTCAGGTTTTTGATTTTCTAAAAAAATTGCTCTAACTTGATTAAAATTCATAATTAATTTTAAACTGGTAACCGTTGACTCTAGTTGAAACATTATGCTTTAATAGGAGAATTAAATTCATAAGGTTTTCTGTGTCGAAATACGTATTAAGTGTTAACATCAAATTAATATATTATTGAAACAGAAAACCTTGTGAATTTAATTCTCCTATTAAAAAATTCATAAATCAATTATTTTTTTAGATGCTGATTAAAATATATATTCTCATTTTACTCGCAAATTTGTTTGAAAGCCACTTTACTATTGTACGTCAGAGGAAAGATGAGAGAAATGGGTGCCATGGTATGACAAGCACACAACACAATTTACAATTACCGAAAGTAAGAGAAAGTTGTGTGCAAGTTACACCAGATTTTTATATTAATTTTTATTTCAATTTTTTATTTTCCTCCGACTACTTACTCCCAAATACTAAATACTATTTTTGTACAGTATATTCATTTGTAAGAATCTAATTCATCGAGTGGATTAATACAATGACTTTATATCTAAGCTCAAGGCGGCCTAAGTTCAAATTTAAAAATTATTTTATCTCTGAGGTCTGAGAAAAAATTAGTGGGAACTCTTCAAAAAGAGCGATTCATACAGTTAGATGGGTTGAGATGGATATGACATATTGTGTACAGGGAGCAACTTTCTTTAATTATTAATTCTCGTTCCTATTAGCAAAAAGAGACACCAATATAATATATTTTGCTAATCATTTTGTTATTAATCCTTCTTCTAGGTTATTCTTTTTAAAAGAGCTTTAATAATAATCTTTTCAAATCCAATTATTTGAATATGAAAAAATCTGGTGTGACTGGCGCACAGCACACAACTTTCTCTTACCTTCGGTAATCGAAAGTTGTGTACTGTGCTTGTCACACCAGATTTTTTGTGTCGACATGTATTTAGTTCCCGGCAGTAGGTAATATTTGAATTCAGATGTAAAATTTTTTTTTTTTTTTTCTCATTCACACTCACACTCACCCACCCATTCATACAGTCTTTTCGGCAACTCAGGCCATTTAAGACTTTAGACGATATCCGTTATTTATTACGATACAATTAAGGGGGTCCAGGCATTCTTATTTAAGCCATTTGGTATCCAATTGGCTTAAATAAAATCATCGGACTGCCTGGGGTCCGAACCCGCGACGTTTGGTATATGAGGTTAGCACGCTAACCTCTACGCCATGCCCCGAGGGCGATGTAAAATTTATAAGTATGGGAAATAGGGGTATGACTTTTCGACTTTTTTTTTTAAAAAAGATTTCCTGTATCACGACCCAATGAACTTTTGCCTATTAATGACTAAAATGACGTTTATTCCATGAAACTATTAAAAAAGGTCACGCACAAACGACTTTGAAATTTTAGGTTGAATAGTCGCAGGCTTGTATAAGCTGGTATATAAGGGAGGTGTTCAAAGCGAGTAGTTGAGTTTTAATTAGCTTAATTTGCTTAATTTGGTGTCAATTATAACTTTCAGAACCCTCTAGAAAATCCTGGGGAGAGGGGGGTAAGGGACACTCTGGGAAGGGGTAAGCCAAAATCATAGCTATATATTTTATTTTTCTAATAAAGATTTAATGATAAATTATATCAATTCTATTTATAAAAGCAAATTTTAGTATTTTTTTATTATTCTAAATAAAAGCAGGCGTTGTTCGGCTGCAGCAAATGTTCGAAAAGAAAGGTACCCCAAACCCAAGTTTATTAGTTACCAGCTCCATGTGCTGGATCGCCTTTTACGTGTTGTCATGGGCGATGGGCTCCATGGTTTGACTAAATCACCAAACATCCACTACTTCTTTGTGCAGGATTTGATTAGCCATTATATATAAATTATATATAAATTGAAAGGAGCCTTCAGGAACGTTAAAACTAAAATTAAGGAAACAGGCGACTGAAGAGACGACATGAAGTTTCTTTACCATCTCATTCGTGACTTCTGTCACTTCGCTGAGAGGAATGAAAAATCCCCTTCGTGAAATTTCAACAAATTCGAATTATCAGCAATGCATGCTGGACCTCTCGTGCCATTCTAGCCCTTCTTTCGTTTATACTGATGCCTAAAATCCGCAAAAGGTTGCGCAAAATTCGCCCATTCATTTCTTACTAATGGACTGATCATTAAATCAGCAGCCAATGCTTTCACGTTCAAGATTTTGATGAACTATCTGCAGCTCTGAATCAGCAGAGCTCAATTGCTTGAAAACCCACTGGAAAATAGATGAATTTCCAATCAGTATTGCCCGAAACAACCAATGCTGTGAGCGTGCGGTGCAATCAAAGATATGGAAGAAATCTACTAAGACTCCTCCCTCAATAAGGACAACCCCCAACTGAGAATCATCTTCAATAATGACCTTATCTAGAATATTTGACTTCCTTGTGTCTCTAATTACCCTATATAAGTGAGTCTAAAGCTTGTGTTCAATTTTATATCTACTTACAGTGACTTCAAAAAATTGGCAAAAAATCTGATATATATAATTTTCAAATCATTTTGTGCGTGACGTTTTTTTATCAAATCACCTTGAAAGTAAGATTTTATTCAACCTTTAGTAAAAGTTCATCACGTAATGATACAGGGATACGAGGTTGTAAAAAAGTCATACCCCTAATGGGAAAATATTTATATTTTGTAACCATGGCAACCATTTCTCCTATCTTTCCTATGAAGCACAAGAGTAAAGTGTGCTTCAAACAATTTTGAGGGCAAAACGAGAATATACATTTGAAAGAGCATCTAAAAAATAATTGATTTTTGAATTTTAATCAAAATCGTTAGAGCGAATTTTGAGAAAATCGAAAAAAACTGAAAAAGTACATCAGTAAAGTACTAGTACTCTTTGGCCGATTTTGATTAAAAGCTTATTTTTCCGGTCCCGGGGGTGTTTAACTTAAATATAAAATTTCAGCCTCATAGCTCAATTCCTTCATGCTTAAAATTGAACACAGACACACACACAGACACACAGACAGACCATGTCGCGAAAACCACTTTTTTGGATTCAGGGGACCTCAAAACGTGTATATCCATCAAAATCTCGACATCGAATTTTTGACATGAATCCAATACTTTCTCTCTCTATATATATTAACATATATATAGAGGTAAGAGAAAGTAAAAAAATCTATAATCTTGTAAATCAAAGAGTGAGATAAAATATTTTATAATAAAAATGCCGGTTAATTAAATTTTGGAAATTTTTTAAGTTAAAGGAAAAAATTCGTTTAATTAAAATGATATAATATGGAAACAATTCGATTATAAAACCATAGAGAATGGTATGTTCAACTAGATTCCTGAAAGTCTCGATGTTATTTAGCGAGGTTGGATTTTGTAAAATTTAATTAATAATAAAATATTTCATTAATATTCTGGTACAGAAATCATAAAATATTGCTTTAATATTTTCAAATTTATTAAAGTGAATAATTTAATTTTCAACAAAAATAACTAAAACTTTGTTATGCATAAGGGAGTTTAGTTATAGGTAGATGTATATGTATAAACAAATAGTAAACCATATTGCGAATCCGTATTAGAATAGTCTAAATCAAAATGTAAAAAATAAAGGTGTTTTTTATCCATTATGGGCATCTTAGGCCATATAGACATTAAATGCTACACAGTATATTTACAAAGATTTTTTAATAAATATTAACTAATTATAAATTTCTAGTAGCTAAATCGTAATCTACCCCATCCCCCCACCTCCCGTGGCCGAGTGGTTAGAGAAGTTGACAAATTTAACGATAATCTAAAAACCAATAGTTTTCGGATCCCAGCGAGGTCATTGAATTTATTTAAATCATTTGGATACCGAATGGTATAAATAAATCTGCCTGGACCCCAAATATATATATATATATATCTTTTAAAGTCTATATGGCCTAAGATCAGTAGCGTCATTTCAACTTTTTCTTGGGTAGAGGGGCAAATTTTTTTTATTAAAATTTTCTTACAAATAGGTACTCAAATTTAGCCAAAAGATATTTAATTTAATTAATTGTTTAATTTTGTAGAGTTTATATACTTGTAGATATATTTTGAAATATTTTATTTAGAATAATATAGAATTTTATAAAAATCAGAGCTCATGCCCCTGCCCCCCCTTCCACTGCCTAATATGTCGAAAAAGACTGAAAAATCTAGGAACCTAGGTTTGTAATAATTTATATCAAGACGCAGTCTCATCCCTAGAACAAGAAGTGAGAATTAATTAGGGTAGAAACCCCCGTGTCCAAAAGATAAATTTTATTTAAATCTTGGAAACAGCCTCTCCTCTCCAAAATGCTCAAGTTTACACAATATGAGAGATTTCATAATGAAAATAAATTGCTCAAATTTTATGAAAACCCTTTCTCCCTTTTCCGAAACTTGCCTGATATCAACTACTACTGTATTAATTCCTGTACACCCTAATAAGGACTCATTTTTATGCATTGGTTAATATTTTATATTAAAAATTCATAACTTAAATTCTGAAAATGACCTCAATGTTGACCGAATTATAATTTATTCAAGATATTATCTCAATTTCTATAATACATTTCCTTTAGAATATAAAATCATTTTTTTTTAATATGTACAATTAGAAATGCCACTTGAGTAACACAACAGCAAACAGTTTCGATTGATTAACATCAAATCTTCCTTAATGTTTATGATCTACATTCCATTTTTTTTCTTTTTACTCACTAATTTAAATATTTAAAAATGCATAATTATCTTGAGTCAATCTTTTCTCCTTGAGTGCCCTTAGTCATTTGGATATGCATTTTTATATATTTCCATTTGTAGATAATGGAAATGTTTTCGTAAAAAAAAAAAGATTTTTTTAAGGTTTTTATCAGACTGCAAACATTCCTCAAACGAAATGGTAAGGAAAAAGTAAACAAATGACTAATACTTAACCCAACATGGCTATGATCATTATACTTTCTCTATATAAAAACATCTGCTGATACGATAGAACCAGGAGAGCAACTAGTAAATATAAAATATTTTTTCTTAATGTTTAGTATAGAATGTTAGATTACTTTTTTAACTTGACACCTATTTAATAAATAGGTAATAGAAAAAGGGAAGCCAAAGAAATTTAAAAAAAAATAGGAAATGATGGGAAAAAAATTTTAAATTCAAATAATTAAAAAAATAAATAAAAAACCCCGGAACATCAACGATTAGCAGAAGATTTGGGATTACATAAATCCGATTACAAGGGGCGCGGAATCGGATCCCAGGCAGTCCAATGAATATTTATTTAAATCATTTGGATATCAAATGCTATAAATAAATGTGCATAGACCCCCTAATATTATTATTATTATTATTATTATTATGAGTAAAGTCTAATAAGTCTATATGGCCTAATAGGCTGAAAAGACAAAAAAAAAAAAAAAAAAAATCTGAACACTTCCCAAGCGATGACAACATTCTTTTCTGTAACTAGATATTTAAAATATTCCTAATTTCCTTGCAGAACCAATTAAACAAGTTTTTTTTTTTATTTTTTTTTATTTTAAGCAAATAAAGATCAACGACTTTTCCAATAATTAACAGAAATGTTTTCCTTCCTATTAGAATCGCAAATTTATTAAAAATTAATATCTAGTGGTTTGACTTTAAATGACTAAGTCCCGTAAATTTAATTTCCATCAATATTCGCAAATTATTAGTTATTCATTAAAATGAAGTCAGGGACGGATTAAAGGGGCAGGGCGGGGGGGGGAGGCGCCTCCGAGAAAAAAGTGAAAAAGTTTTAAACACTAGTCATCTAAAGAAATTATGATTTTTTGTCTAAAATTTATTTTAAACTATCAATTTTAAGTCTCAAATCACCTTAACGGTGTTAGTATTTGATGGTATTATTTAAAAAATCTGGTGTGACTGGCGCACAGCACACAACTTTCTCTTACCTTCGGTAATCGAAAGTTGTGTACTGTGCTTGTCACACCAGATTTTTTGTGTCGACATGTATTTAGTTCCCGGCAGTAGGGAATATTTGAATTCAGATGTAAAATTTATAAGTATGGGAAAATATTTATATTTTGTAACCATGACAACCATTTCTCCTATCTTTCCTATGAAGCACAAGAGTAAAGTGTGCTTCAAACAATTTTAGAGCAAAACGAGAATATACATTTGAAAGAGCATCTAAAAAATAATTGATTTTTGAATTTTAATCAAAATCGTTAGAGCGAATTTTGAGAAAATCGAAAAAAACTGAAAAAGTACATCAGTAAAGTACTAGTACTCTTTGGCCGATTTTGATTAAAAGCTTATTTTTCCGGTCCCGGGGGTGTTTAACTTAAATATAAAATTTCAGCCTCATAGCTCAATTCCTTCATGCTTAAAAGTGAACACAGACAGACACACACACACACACACACACACACACACACACACACACACACACACACACACACACACACACCCCACAGACAGACCATGTCGCGAAAACCACTTTTTGGATTCAGGGGACCTCAAAACGTGAAGATCCATCAAAATCTCGACATCGAATTTTTGACATGAATCCAATACTTTCTCTCTATATATATATTACATATATACATAGGTAAGAGAAAGTAAAAATGTTCATCCCCAGAGAGGCCTTCCTGTAAATTTAATCTTCTCGTCCCCACCGAGTTCGCAACCCGTCCCATGCGACAAAAATTTATTTAAATTGAATTGGCTACCAATCAATTTAAGTAAATAGGGAAGGGCTCTAAATGCCTCCAATGCAGAAAAATACCTTAAATAAAAAAAAAATCTGCCCCCACCGACGAGATTGCATTAATCCGACCCTGAATGAAGCTAATGGCTTCTAAATTATATTCAAAAAAACAATGATCGAGAAACCCCCCTATGAAATTTAACTGGTTGTCAAAAGCCCCCTCCCCCAAAAAAATACAGAATGTATAGAGGGAGAAGAAAAGTATTGGATTAATGTCAAAAATTCTGTTTTTAAAATTTTAAAATATCAAAATGAATTTTTTTGAATTAAAACCTTGGATAAAACAATACAGTATATTAAGCAAATATATTGATCTGTAGAGGGGGCGGCAAATGGACTCTGGCTTATACAGTAGGAGGCATACTCTTAAATCCGGGTCTAACGCTAAGTACCCTAGAGACTGCTCTGATCATCATTATCAAATATTTAAGATTAACGAAAAGGTTCTTATTAATGCTAATTTGAATCAGAACCTAAATTACGGTGGAGGGGTAAAGTAATTACCTCTCCCCTTATTTAAGTGAGCGCATGAATGGAAACTCTGTGAAACATAATTCACGCTTGTATGCCAATATATTCATAACGATATTATTAGATATCGCACTGCTAATATACTAGAAAATGTCCGGAAATGCCTTAGTTGTCAATGACCTTTACAATAATAAATCCTAGGACTTTTTTACTTATGATATGAGGTACTTTTCTTTGAAAAAAAAAAATATTATAGTTAAAAAGCGTAATTTATGAGAGGTATAAATATAATATTATTGATATTAAATTTATATTATTATATATTAATATATTCAAAATATAAATTATACTAGACGCAAGCCCGCCTTCGGCGGGGCTTTCCGTCTAGCGGGGCTGCGCCCCCTGGACCCCCTTGCTCGCCTCTTATATACATACCGGTACATACATTTTTATATATAGAGATTATTTTAACGGTTAAATATTCATAGAAGATTTTTTGTGAATAATATCCTTTCCGGGATTCTCCCGGTACACAGACAAAAAATTTACGTCGATATTTAAGAATTCAAAATGTAATTAAATAAAAAATTGTAAACATGGGTAAATATTTATATTTTGTTTTCATGGCAACTATTTCTCCTAATTTTTATTTTTTCTTATTTTAACTGTTAATTACTCATTAACTTATTGTTATTTGTGAAACAAACCTGTCCGGGAATCTCACAAACATACACAAAAAATTTCATCAAAATCGGTTCAGTCGTTTAGGAGGAGTTCAGTCACATACACACGTACAGAAGAATTATATATATAAAGAAGATATTTATGATATAATAGTCGCATCACAGTTGATATCAACCAAACATGTTTAGATAGTTCATTTTATTCTGCACAAAACAAAGTTTATTTAATCTCTCAAAGTGAGAGTACGTCAAACGTCCTAAGGCCACTAGGCAGTGTAAATAACTACTACTGATAACGTAGCTATAGGATTATATCATTTTGGTTTGATACTAAAGAAAGAAATAGCTCCCCACTCATCCGTGGCCGAGCTTAAAAGCCAAGAGATGTAGGTTCGGATCTCAGGCAGTCCGAAGAATATTTATTTAATCGATCGGATCCCATCCAATTGGTATAAATAAATGGGTCTGAATTTATAAATATCGTTAATAAGCCATAAAGAGTAGATCCTTTAACTAAGGTTACTTTAAATTATTATATTTTTTCAAAATTCATGCCTAGATCCACGTTTATTTACCCGAGGTGTTTTCGCAGACATACACCTCAAACCCAACCAGCCCTTAGTCGTAGCCACCATCTTCCAGCACCCCGTGAAATTACATCATTTCTTATCTCTAATTCTTCCTCTGTTCACTTCTAGTTGTGTTCACTTCTAGTTAGTGAACTAAATCCTATTTCTAGTCCCACCGGTTCCTTTTATCCAACCTATTCCATGGTAGTGAGGATGCCCTAGTTTTAGAGAGGGGAGGTCTATTTCAATATATTGTAAAAAGTATCCTTTAATGTCCATATGGCTAAAGAATAGGCCGAATATGGCCGAAGACTTTTTTTAATTTATTTTAGTTAAGGTCTTTTTCGGCATCGGAGGCCATTTAGACCCCGTCGCTATTTATTTCATTTGATTGGTAACCAATTCAAATGAAATAAATTTTTGTCGCATGAGACGGGAGGCGAACTATTGACTCCTAGCACAAGAAGCAGAAACTCTACCAATGGGCCAATGGTGCCGAAAAAATTTGAAAAAGAAATAAAATGGTCATCTCGTTGTAAATATTTAGGAATTTTAAAATATAAAATATTCTTTAAAATAATTAATTTCCAAAAAAAATTAATCAAAAATAAATTCCGTGGTGGTCAAGGTTGAAGAGGCAAAAATTTTCTTATTAGATCTATAGTGCTATTATTTTTACTTTCTCTTATCTCTATATATATGTTAATATATAGAGGGAGAAAGTATTGGTTTCATGTCAAAAATTCGATGTCGAGATTTTGAGGTCCCCTGAATCCAAAAAAAGTGGTTTTCACGTGTCTGTGGGTGGGTGGATGTGTGTTCAATTTTAAGCATTATTGAGTTATGAGACTAAAATTTTATATATAAGTTAAACACCCCCGGGAGCTTGAAAATAAGCTTTTAATCAAAATCGGCCAAAGAGTACTAGTACTTTACTGATGTACTTTTTCAGTTTTTTTCGATTTTCTCAAAATTTGCTCCAACGATTTTTTTCAAATTCAAAAATCAATTATTTTTTAGATTCTCTTTAAAATGTATATTCTCATTTTGTCATTGAAATCTTCTGAAAACCACTTTACTCTTGTACTTCATAGAAAAGATAGGAGAAATGGTTGCCATGGTAACAAAATATAAATATTTTCCCATACTTATAAATTTTACATCTTGAAAATCGAATGTACCGTACTGTCGGAACTAATCATATCTTGACACAAAAAATCTGGTGTGACAAGCACAGAACACAACTTTCGATTACCGAAGGTTGTTTCTTGCTAGTGGCTACTAATTCCGTACTCGGTCTGGTTCTCTTGATCCCTAGGTTTAGAATTATTTTGCTAAAAACTTTTTTCGAGAAGAAAACTTTTTTTTTATCTCAATTACTTCAACTATAAAAGTAATTGTTAATATTTCTGAATTGTAGAGTTTAAATAGCTCATAATCACCCAGTATATATACCTATTATGTATGTATATATATTTTTTTTCTATTTGTGTGAGTATGACTTCCTGTTTTGCTCGTCGATGCACTCACTTACTCACTCCAGGACTGCCTGCTGTTGGTTGCTGCTTGACCCTTTCGGGTTAATCGCTTAATTGTCCTCATACACATATAAACTTAATACTCAGGCACACACATATGGAGTCAATATCAATGTGACTTCCTTTGATGCGTTGCCATGACGATTGGCGTTTCAGGTCTTAGTACCTTGCACTGTGGGAATCCAATTGCTTATAGATTATATTAAGTTAATTACGCCCAAGGAATTTATAAACATATTGTCACTTCCTTTATTTCAATCAAATAAATGATTCACTTGTTGCTTGCTTTTTCTAATACCTGGTGTAGTATTATCTTCTGAGAATTAATCAATACTATTTCAATAACGAGGGAATTTTTTGACAAAAAATTCCACTTATAATTATATTTTTTTCATTCACCTCTTCAAAGTGATTAATATTATGAAATTTATTAGATAATTAGAGTCATCGTCAACAGGGGCGGATTAATGCAATTTTGTCGGGGGGGGGGGCGTTTTTTTTTTTTTATTTAAGGACTTTGTCGGCATCTATGGCCATTTAGATTGATTGGTAACAAATTAAATTGAAATTAAAGAGCGGAAATAATAATTTCTTTAGATTACTAGTTTTTATAACTTTTTGAATTTCTACTCGGGGGGGGGGGGGGGATCGTCCCCACCGCCCCCCCCCCCCTTTAATCCGCCCCTGATCGTCAATCATGTATTTTATAAAACGTTTCAGGTGACCTTCACAGTACTAGGATATAAGAATAAGATTTATGAATTCCTAAAGCTAACTCTAATACATGAATTCAATCATTGGCGTAGCCAGAAATTTTAGATGGGGGGGGGGTTCAAGAAAATTTTTTCAAAAATTTGAAAAATTTAAGATTATTTTATGGTATTTATCAATCATTTTGTTTTTTTTTTTATATTTTACTTTCTCTTACCCTATATGAAATATAATTTGTATTATAGAGCTTAAATATCATGGCTTGGATCCCATGAGGGGGGGGGTTGAGCCCCCAAACTCCCCCCCCCCTGGCTACGCCTATGAATCCAATACTTTCTATATATTAACATATATACTGGTAAGAGAAAGTAAAAATGTATGTATTATTTAAATCATATTGGTCTCTAATTAATTTAATAATATGAACGAAGATTAAATGACATAAGAAAAAACGAATATTATAAGATTTTCTTAATTATTTAGAGTGCCAGAAAGAGATTATCTGTCAAAGAAAATGATAAACACCATTTAGAAATATATAATTAGGTACTATAGATTAAGATCAAATCTTAACATCATTCATCGAAAATTTTTATATGACCTTATTTTAAATTTTACATACCATAGAATTATTATTAGGTTACTTATATGATACAATTAATAATTCATCATTTCTCTCTAAACGAATAAATATTTTAATACCTTTCTGAATATTTTTCTTTTTTTTTAGAGATAATTAGTGTTATTTGTCTTAATTTATTTGAGAATATTAAAAAAAAGAACAATTTACATGATTTACGCTTTCAATAGTATAAAAAAAGTAGACGAACGAACTTGGTAGTCACGCAGTCTAGCGTTTATTACTTAGTTACTATTCAAAGCAAATACCAACTTTTGTTTGAGGAAAGACAGACAGACAACCGAGGCAGTGAGAAAAATTTAATTCAAAACTTTTCTTTCAACTACAGTGCACATGTTATTTATTCTATTTTAAAATACATCTATTATATCTACAAAAGTGGGTGATGGCTGTATAATTGATAAATGTGTGCAGGATGGCAGCTAGGAATGAAATCAGACAAAAATTTAAATCAAACTTTATCCAATTTTTTTATTTCAATTGCCGAGATTTCGGACGTAAGTCGCGTCCTTCCTCATGACAATTAGTAGTCAGTGTAATACATTTAATGCAAGAGACGTCGATGAGTGCTATCAAATATATAGACTAAAATAATGCATTACACATTCATGAAGTGTAATTTCATATTGCTAACAAAAATACACCCATCTGTATTACACTGACTACCAATTGTCCTGAGGAAGGACGCGACTTGCGTCCGAAACGTCGGCAATTGAAATGAAAAAAAATTGGATAAAGTTTGATTAAAAATTTTGTCTGATTTCATTCCTGACTGCTAACCTGCTCATATTTATATCTATGAATTTTATTATATTTTACGAAGTTTAAAGATTAATTCTTTTTCTACCTTTAAGTAGAGATAAGAAATTAGTTTCATAATCTAAGGGTTATTTGAATGAAAAAACTTATTTAAATAAATAAATAATAATGTGTGGCTCTAGATAGATTTTATATTTAAATTCTCGACCATAGCCTCAGTGTATTAAATCAATCAGTGTATTAAATGATATACTGTATTAAATGATATGCTTTTATTTGTAAAATAATATACTTTATAAGTATTTCGATATTGTTTTGTATTAACTTCTAAAGATGACAGTAATGTCAAAATACGTATAAAGTATATTATTCCACCAAAAAAAATCTGATGTGACTGATCGCACAGCACACAATTTTCTCTTAACTTCGGTAATAGAAAGTTGTGTTCTGTACTTGTCACACCGGATTTTTTGGTGTCGACATATATTTAGTTTGCAACAGTAAGGTATATTTGAATTCAAGATGTAAAATTTATAAACATGGGAAAATATTTAGGCCTATATTTTGTTACCATAGTTACCATTTCTCCTATCTTTCCTATGAGGACAAGAGTAAAGTGCTCCTATACCAAACGTCGCGGGTTCGGACCCAGGCAGTCCGATGATTTTATTTAAGCCATTTGGATACCAGATGGCTTAAATATAAATGCCTGAACCTCCAATATATATATTACTTACAACGGTTATCGTCTAAAGTCTTAAATGGCCTGAGTTGCCGAAAAGACTGTGTGAATGTGTGAGTGAGTGTGAGTGAGAAAAAAGTATGAATGTTTAAAAAAAAAAAAGAGTAAAGTGTGCTCCAAACAATTTTGAGGACAAAATGAGAATAACATACGTTTTAAAGAATATCTAAAACATAATTTATTTTTGAATTTTAATCGCTGTAGCCAATTTTGAGAAAATCGAAAAAACTGAAAAAGTACATCAGTAAAATACTAGTACTTTTTGGCCGATTTTGTTCAAAAGCTTCGTGTCACGTGCCACTGAGTTTAATTTACAAAATGTTTTCAGGAAAGCCTACGACCGAAAGTTTAAATTTTAATAAATAAATCCTTTCAGGCTTGTATGTTTTCAATTTGCCCCAGTTTACCCATTAACATCTAAACAAACTTTGCACTATGCATTCTATTAAAACATTAACTGTGAATTCTTATTTAGGTCGAAATTTCAAGAGGAAAATGCATTTCAACCTGTATTATTTACTCTGAATTTGTATAAATAAATATGATTAATTATCATCATAATTTAATTATATATATTTAGTTTTGCATAATTAAAACGTTTAGGCGTCTAAACTATAAGAATAAGACCACCCGAATAGAAAATGGAAATATAAGAGAAAAATTATTTTATCTACACACGAAATTTATTATTAAAGGATCCCATTTTAGGATTCATATCTAATACAAAAATCATATTTAAATAGGTAGAATTAATTAAAATAATCATCAAGTTATAGGAGCGTTGAATGATGGCTACATCAGATATTTAGAATGAGTCAGCGATTTCTAGCCCTCAAATTATTATTATTCCTTTGAAGCAAAATAAAACCCCTTCATTTCAGATGCCAGTTTTTCTTCTCCTCCCGTTGCTGCGGTCATTTACATTACTAGGCTACGAATCACGGCAACGCCTGCGAGCGACAGAATGCAACCCGGTGTACTTTATCCAAACTCTCATGGGAGAGAAGTGTGGGTGTGATTGAGGAACAGTGACATCATCAGCACCTACTCCCTCGGAAAAGGAGCCACAGCTGAGTCTACTCCTCCGTTTTTCTCACCTTGAGCTGAGATCTCATCCGTATTTCATTCAAGCATCGCAAAACTTTATCAATCTTCTTTAAGTGGAATTTAAATATATTAGCGGACAAATCACGTATGAATAATTCTAAGGAGACATTGAATATCATCCAAGAAATATCCTTCCGTTACTGGAAGGCAAATATCAACAATCGAAAGTAAATTTTTAAATTAATATATCTTCCTGGCCAAGGGTAGTAGTAGTTCAGACAGACTACAGGCAGTTCGATGAATTTATAATATTTGAATACCAAATGTGTAAATAAATTTATTTATACCAAGTGATAATTATACTTTCTCTTACCCTATGGTCAAACAGAGCGTGACAGACAGACAGACATTCAGAAGGACAGACGGACACTCCACTATTATATATATAGATAGATGATTGCTTATAAAACTCAGCAATAAGCATTTTGCTTAAAATCCGGTCTTTATTTATTACGATCTATCAGACATAATACATTCAGTGCCAAAATCAATTTGACTGTCATATGCCAGGTATATAAGAGGGTTTTTTCTGTTGACTGAACTCTAGCCATGAAGATGGTCGCAATAGTCAACCGACGCGTCGTTATGGCTTCTATAATAAAGGAATAAACATAGCTGCTTGGTCCTTTATTTATTCTACTATAGGCCTATATCTATTTTTTCATTCAAGGAGGATTTACCCTGCTAGTGTAGATACCCGAATGATTCGGAATCCTGACAAATAATTTTAAAAATTGATCCAATTAGATTTGTTTTGAAAATCTACTATGATATAAACATAATAAAATATTTAATTTCGTTTTAGAATGTTTTTATTAATTTTTTTCTTAATTTATTAAAATATTCTGATAGGCCTAGGTCTTTCTTTCCGAGTAAAAGAAAATCACTTAAATGAAATCGTTTATAACGGAAAACTATTATTTAATATAGATATATATTTATAAAATCTTCCATATTTATGAAAATAAACAAAAATTATCATAAAATAAGACCTCCAACTTGAATAAAATATTCATTATGGTTGTTTACGTAGAAGCGTATATAATTTATTTCCGTCATTGAAAATTATTACCTAAACAGAAGCAGAAGCAGCAGAGAAGGGGAAGCGGAGGCCCAGGTCCATAATATGATGAATAATGTCTTTTTGGTGATGCATGTGTCGTCGTCTGCTGCTGTGGTGTGTGCAGTGAAAATGAAAACCATGTCAACTGCTGCGCCGTATTTTTAGCGTTCCTCAAATAAACAATCTTGAACGACAGTTCTAGCGATGGTTACCCAAGCCAAACAAGTGGCCTGAGATCAGGGTCTTGTCGTTGCATTTGCATTTAGGCTATCCATCGCCTCTATCTAGAACAAAACAACTAATGTTATTCTTAGCCGTAATTCTATACGCTATAATAAATTTAGTATATTATCTTTTCAGGAGAAGGATAAAATCTTTATGCAAGCTGAAAATAATTTTTTACTTTCTCTTACCTCTATATATGTTAATATATATAGAGAGAGAAAGTATTGCGATCATGTCAAAAATTCGATGTCGAGATTTTGATGGATATACATGTTTTGAGGTCCCCTGAGTCCAAAAAAGTGGGTCCCGCAAATTGGTCTGTGTGTGTGTGTGTGTGTGTGTGTGTGTGTCTGTATGTGTGGACAGATTTTTAGCATGAAGGAGTTGAGCTAGCGGATTGAAATTTTATATTTAACTTAGGTACCTTTGAAGAATCTCAAAATAAGCTTTTGAACAAAATCGGCCAAAAAGTACTAGTACTTTACTGATGTACTTTTTCAGTTTTTTTCGATTTTCTCAAAATTCCCTCCAAGGATTTTTTTTAAAATTTAAAAATCAATTATTTTTTAGATGCTCTTTAAAATGTATATTCTCATTTTGCCGTTGAAAACTTCTGGAGACCACTTTACTCTTGTTCTTTTAGCATGAAGGAATTGAGCTACCGGATTGAAATTTTATATTTAACTTAGGTACCTTCCCACACGCTCAAAATAAGCTTTTGAACAAAATCGGCCAAAAAGTACTAGTACTTTACTGATGTACTTTTTCAGTTTTTTTCGATTTTCTCAAAATTCCCTCCAAGGATTTTTTTTAAAATTCAAAAATCAATTATTTTTTAGATGCTCTTTAAAATGTATATTCTCATTTTGCCGTTGAAATCTTCTGGAGACCACTTTACTCTTGTTCTTCATAGGAAAGATAGAAATGGTTGCCATGGTAACGGAATTTAAATCTTTTTCTTTTTATTAGATTAAAAATCAATTATTATTTAAATTCCCATTTATTTGTGTCTTTAATTGCTTAGGAGAAAACATATATATCTCTCTCTCTCTCACTTGCAAACATTATCGCCTGTCTCTCCGCCTTCTCTCATAGGCCTAATGTTAATTTCCTATAGGGATTTGTATGTTAATTTCGATTCAAAAGGGGGTCCCCTTTGAAACTTTTTAGGCATTTAAAATTTTTTTTTCCAATTCTTATGAAATTTTGTATTTATTTACGATTCTCTATTGTGTATAAAATGTCCAAATATGAGATTAAAATTTTTAAAAATAACCATAGTTTATTTCAAGCAGTCAACATTTAAAATCCAAGTTTGAAACTAAGGTGCTATCGGAAACTAAATATATCTCGACACAAAAAATCTGGTGTGACCAGCACAGTGCGCAACTTTCTCTTACCGAAGGGTAAGAGAAAGTTGTGTGCTGTGCGCCAGTCACACCAGATTTTTTTTTAGATTGGATGCGAATATGGGGAAGGGCTCTACTGTCGTTTCTAAAAAAAAATAATTATAAAATAGTTATTAAAAAATATTAATCACTTGTAGGGAGATTTCTATATTAGTGATATTATTCTTTCCTTTATGTACTGACTAATAAGTAGGCCAGAAAAATATGCCGACACAGAGAAAATTAAAGAGGATTTTATTGTTTTTGTAGTTCAAATATTCTATTTTATGAAGGGCTCCGAGGCCTCTCAAAGACAAATTTTCAATGATTTTTTGTGTCTAAATTTTTCCGTTTTTGCCGAACCCTGAGAGTCCCGGGCCCTCTCAAAGACAAATATTTGGGGGCCTATGCCGGCTCAAGACCTGGGGCGGACCGCACCACTCCACCCTCGGTACGCCTCTGGTTCCCTCATAATAATACTGTACATACCGGTACATGAATTAACGCAATCATCTATTAAAAGTATTTTTATATTCTATCCTTGGCAAAAGAGCTCCTGAATAAGATAAAATATTATAATATATAGGATTATATGATTTGGATTCAAGGGGCCTCAAAACGTGTATATCCATCAAAATTTTTGACATGAATCCAAAACTTTCTTTCTTTATATTATATATAGAAGTAAGAGAAAGTAAAATTGAGCTGAAATTTTTCATATATTAATACGTATATATACACACAATATTTGTGAATCATTTATCATATGGCCTAAGATGAGAAAAAACTTGGAAAGAAAAATTAGACAATTTGGAAAAAATCTGGTGTTTACAGCTCACAACTTTCTCTAATCTTCAGTAATTGAAAGTTGTGTTCTGTGCTTGTCATACCAGATTTTTTGTGTCGACTAAATAAATATTTTCATATCAAGGTCACGGGATTTGATATTTCCCGTATATGAAAAGAGGGCTGAGTTCACCTGTTCAAAGGTCAACACCACCCGGGTCAACTGATTATTCAATTCTTTTTCTATCGCAGTGTATGTTTTGGAGATGGGTTGGAAACCGCCTTGCCTCGTGCAGAGCGTATAAAGCACTAACATACAGTCACATACATATTGACTCATACATACACAAACACTCACACACAAGTCTTTCTAAGAAGCACGAATCACTTAACGATTCTCGTCTGATTGCTTATTAATGCTTTCGGCTGAGACATCTTTGTGTTAAAAGACACTCTCACAGGAAATATGGAACGTAAACCATTCGCCTGTTTATTCCGCATGGATATAAATAAATATAAAGGGTGGCACTGCTTCAATATTATATTAAACAGTGGTAGTGAAAATAGACTACGTCCATGGATTATAAAACAACTTGTTCGATCCAACTCCGGGTTATTAATTGTCAATATTGGATTGATACACGAAATAATGCAATTTCAATCTTATTTTATATTTTTAAAGTTTTTTCAACTTGGATCATTTTAGACCCCGACCAGAAACAGAAATATAATTCAAATAAATGGTAACCAATTTAATTTAGAATCATTTCATTGCTCGCTGACGAAACCACTGACTCCTAGCACAGAGGTAAAGATTTTCTCTGTGCTAATGGCCAAGTGTATTTCAATTTTATTCTAAATAAAGGGTCGGACTAAGCCGAGCGCACAACTTTGCCCACCCACTACTCAAGAAAAAAATATTTGTCCCCCCCCCCCTATGGTCCGATGTTATACATATTATATATCATTTTACTCGGGAGGAAGTCTAGTGTCTGAATATATAAAAAAAATTATAGGTTATGTAAGAAAAAAATTTTTGTCCCCCCCCCCTAGAGCCCCCTAATGGTCCGATGTTTACCAAAAGCTTTTCAGTTCTTGGCCTCTACCCCTAGTTTATGGGTGCAAAATTTCAAAACAATTGAATGAATAGTTTTTGAGATTTCGTTGACGAAAAAAATTACCACAGACATACACACACACAGACATCATTCCAAAAACTTCTTAAATGGATTCAGGGGACCTCAAAACGCATTTTGGCAGCTTCAGAAAAATTTCGATTTTTTTTACGATTACATTAACTTTACCTGTCCAACCTACGGTTGAGGGGCAAAGTCAGTGGCGTCATTTCTTAGGGGGGGCAAACATTTTTTTTTCTTAAAATTTACTTACAAACGGGTACTCAAATTTGGCCAAAAGATTTTTAATTTAATTAATTGTTTAATTTTGTACAATTTGTATACTCGTAGATGTATTTTGGAGTATTTTATTTAGAATAATATAAAATTTTATAAAAATCAGAGCCCTTGGGGGGGGGGGGCAAATGCCCCCCTGCCCCCCCCCCCCAAATGACGCCACTGGGCAAAGTTAAAAAAAAAAATGTTATTTTATAAGAAATTAAATAAAATATTTGTTATCTAATTATTTTTTATTTTGGACGTTTGGACACAAGTGGTACTCTCAATCACAAAGGCGTAAAAATACAGGTTCATTACATTTGTGAAATTAATGATAAAATTTTCTTAGCTATCACAAGGAGATTGGAAAACTAACATTTTCATTAAACAAATTCATTTAATTTAAAAAAAAATTTGGAATTCGATTAATTTCAGATAAAAACGAGATCTCTATCTCAGTCCGGGGGGAGGGGAGTAAACTTACTTTTTTTTCTTGGACTGCCGGAAATGTAATTTTTTGGCTTAACAAATTTGTCTTTTCATTTGAAAAAATGTTTTGCATTTGTTTTAAATAATTCGGTTAAAATGAAAGTCGCTTAAAAAAAAGATCAACCCTCCCCCCTTTAGGTAAAATCCTGATTGCGTCTTATTGGCAAATTATGAGAGCAGAGACCCGCTCAGTCGCCCCCCCCCTAGTGGGGGGGAGCGTAGTGCGTAAACATGTGCCATACTTTTTGAAATTATTGAGGACCATACTCCATTGAAGTATTTCTTATCCCCAATGAGAAAATAAATTTAAAAACAAAAATTTCCTCTCTCCTTCAGCCATGAGAAATTTCTGGTACCTACTTGAAGGATCAAATCCAGTGTCTGAATGGTTATAGCCATAGGCGTAGCCACGGGGGGGGGGGGGTTTGGGGGTTCAAAACCCCCCATTGGACCCAAGCCATGACTAGATATTTAAGCTCTATAATGCAAAATACTTTTTCTCTCTATATATTTCATATATAGTGTAAGAGAAAGTAAAATATAATAATTTTCTCTAGCTTAAAAAAAAAAAAATAGCGTGCCTACCTCCTATACCAAACGACGCGGGTTCGGACCCAGGCAGTCCGAAGATTTTATTTAAGCCATTTGGATACCAGATGGCTTAAATAGAAATGCCTGAACCCACAATATATATATTACTTACAACGGTTATCGTCTAAAGTCTTAAATGGCCTGAGTTGCCGAAAAGACTGTGTGAATGTGTGTGTGAGTGTGAGTGTGAATGAGAAAAAAGTGTGAATGTTTTTTCTTATAAAAAAAAAAAAAAAAAAAAATTAAATAAAACGCAAAAAATTCGAGAAAATTCAGAATTTTTATGCTTTATAAAAAATTAAAGCCGCTTAAAATTGATTAAATCTCGCAAATGAAAAATAATAAAAATTATTATATAAATAAATTTTTTATTTTTTTTTCTTAAAGAAGTCTGAGATAGGAGTCTGGTCAAGAGAAATACATAGAGACACCCCGGTATTTTAGGCCCATATACATAAAATTAAGAGATTTGCATTATTTATTGCCTGATACGAGTTGATTGAAAAATTGCGGCACTTAATTAAGAAAGTGCGGGCCCGAGCCACCTCGAGGGGGGTCCAGGGGGGGGGGCGAAGCGAAGGTGGGGTAAGTGGCTAGTCATATATTTCATTAGACGCCTTATACTGACTGCCCTATTAGTCGGGGTGGGGGGGGGGGGAGAAATAATTCTAAACCCCCCCCCCCCCCATCAAAAATTTCTGGCTACGCCTATGGTTATAGCCATTCATTTTTATTTCTCTCCATTAGCAAAGGATAATAAATTTATTCTTTTTAAATAAAAGTTACAATGGCACTTTCAAAGGATGATTATTTTATTTTGAGTTGAATTTTAGGAATTTTTTTGTACAGACATTAAGAGTAGGTAATTTCTCACTCTTGTGTATGGAAAAATCTATTGATATTATTGAAAGCAAGAGGAGTTTGTTGTAAAAAAGAACAGCTGCTATGAAAAAAGAAAGATAGAGCTTGGGGTCCATTCAGTAAGTTTCGCTTCGGTCCAACCGATCAGGTTGCTCATAGTCAAGTTTTTTGCTGCGAAACGCTCGACTGCCTGCATAAAAGCCAGGGAGAAGAGACCTTTTTTTATTATCTTCTTTCAGCCGATATCCTTTGAGTCTACCAAATTCGATATTCATATTAATGGCGTAGCAATTAAAAAGGATGGAGAAATATTTAGGCTATTTGCATTTATGCCAGGGCCGGATCTAGGGGGGGCAGTGGGTGCACGTGCCCCGGGCGGCAGATATCAGGGGGCGGCAGATTTCAGGGGGCGGCAAATTTTGCGTCTCTAAAAAAAGGTAAAATATTTTTTCGGACGGGAAAATTTGAATCCTCGAAAAAAAAAAAAAAAAATTTCGCAGAAAAATTTTTGAGATCAGGGAAAATTTTAAGGAGGGGGCGGCAAATTAAATTTTGCCCCCCTTAAAAAATCTCCTAGTTCCGGCCCTGATTTATACAATTTAGGCTATTTGCATTTATACAATGAGAAAAAGAGACAAATATTGTTAGTTCTAAACTTAATTATATCCCATATCCTATACCCCCCCCCTGGGTTCGTTCCATAGTCATGAGTGTAACTAGGGAATTTGGCTGTGGGGGGGGCATGGGACTAACCATTCTCCGAGGCCTGAAAGGACCCATATTGTCAGGGGACAGGCACGGGCCCGACCCAGGGCCCTCCTAGTTACGCCCATGTCCATAGTGTATGATCTGTGGTTCGATCTTGTTTCCATTAGCGATGAAATAATGATAACAAAGTATAAGAGAGAATACTGAACAACATACGCCATCTATTGACAAAATAGCCAAGTAAGATTTTTATAATCCTATTAAAAGAATTCCATTGCAAAAGATGTTTTTAAATTAAATAAAAAACTAGCCGCGGCGCCCGCCTTAGGCTTAGCCCTCGCCTTTTCTTAATTATGAGATGCCTCACGTCTAGAAAGGAGGGCGAAGCCTCCCTCTGCTGTCTCGGGCCCGCCTGCGACAGACCCTCGCCTTTTCTTAATTATGAAAAAAAAATTATTAGTACTACGTATTCCAATCCAGTGCATGCTTGAGAATTTGTTTATATTCATAGAATATATAAATGCAAAGAATGCATAGATTTCTCTATAGATTTTCTATGGGAGAAATCATAATAGTTATTAATAGGAATTAATAACTCAAAAAGTCTTAGGAATTTCGGGACCCTAGTATTTTTCCTGGACTCTCCATAACGTCCTTTATAAGAAAGCAAAATTTCAACGGGAAGTTGATCAAACAGAGCCTGACAGACGGACAGACGGACACAACTATAGAAATTCCAGTCCAGTGCCTGCTTGAGGATTTGTTTACAATCATAGAATACACAAATGCAATGAAAACATAAATATTTCTCTATACATTTCCTATGGGAGATATCGTAACTTTAGGAATTAATAACTCAAAAAGTTATAGGAATTTCGGGATGAAAATAATTTTCCTGTAATTCCTAGAAGGTCGTCTTTATGCATATATTTCATTTCAAAATTCCACCGGGAAGTTGCCCAAATAGAGCGTGACAGACAGTAAGACAAACGGACAATAGCGAATTATATATATAGAGATATTTTTAATTGGATGATTGTTACGATAAGCTAAGGAAATCTATTGTATATATACAATATTATTCTTGCTTAATCTTTGTATTTGGCGCTTTAATTTACAGTCTCATTTTTTTTTAATAAACATCTTATTTATAGTTTAGGCAGATTAAAAAGCATTAAAATTGTGCTTTATAAAAATATTACTATTAATATGTTTCTTAATATTTTATATAAAACTATTTAATTAGATAATGTTGGCCATTGTGCGTTCTAGAATTAATCAAATATTTACGTGGCAATTGAAGTTAAAAAATAAAATATTTCAAAATACTTTTATAATAATTCATCAATTAGAATTAATTCAGGTAAAATCGTTCTTTTTATTTTTCCTTTTCCTATATATAACTTTATAACTAGTTTATTTAATTAATAAAATTATCTATTAATCAAAATGTCAATCCCGGCTTCATGTTTTTAACTCTTATTTTTATTGTAGGATGATCACAGACGTTCAACTGGCTGTTTTTGCTAATGTTCTTGGAGTTACACTATTCTTACTAGTGGTTTTATACCACTATATTGCAGCAAATAATACCAAATAAAAACAGTTTTTGTCACCTCACAAATATAATTCAATCTCTTGTGATAATCAAATGTATTTCATTAAGAATTGCCATCTCATGACCGGAATACAAAATGTAAAGTTTAAACACAAAATTATTTATATTAATAAAGTTTATAAGATATAAAAATTTTAGTTTTTAAGTTCCTAAATCTCAACTATTTTTCAGAAACTACCAAAGGAAATGAAATCTGGTTTAACTCATCTATATACATTTATTTGCTATCAGTAGTCAAAATATTCAACCATCTATCATTTAATCAACTAATTAATGCCTTTGTACAGAGAACATCACTATTTAGTAGGATTTTCGCATGTGATTATTTCATTGTTTTTCTTTTTTTTTAATATGAAAAGTTTTTAATAAACTTTTTTGGTATAAAGAATAGAATTTCATCCTATTTAATAAAAAAAAAAAATGAAATAATCACATGAGAAAATGCTTGGGGATCATATAATAGTGCTGCTCACTGTACAGAGAGGGGCAATATTAAGTCCCACCCATGCGTTTTCTACTTGTGATTATTTCATTGTTTTTAAAAAAATATTATATATTTTATATATTATTGGAAACTTTCATGGTTGAAACCTAGAATATTTCCAATAAAGATTTTCATTTTCTTTTTTAAAAACAATGAAATAATCACAAGCAGGGCCGCAGACAGACTTGACGGGACCCGGGGCTACTTACTAATACGGGCCCCCCCCCAAAAAAAAAAAAAAATTAAAGTTTTTTTTTTAGTATGTAAAAGGCTATTGTGGTCTTCATGCCAACAATTTTTTACACAGTTTTTGAGACAACTTTTGAAATAGTTATACCTAGCTTAAAATATTTATTTAAATAAAGTTATTTAAAATTTTTTCAAAATTTCCTAACCAAAGAGTTACAATAATTTATTGAGGCCAGATCCAGACAGAGAAATTCGGGGGGAAAAATGAAAAAAATTTCAAGAAAATGATTTTTTTTAATTGAAATTTTAACCATGAAACTTAATTTTGATTAGAATTTTAAGGTGGGAGCGCAATGGGCCCGGGCCCCCTCGGAGGGCCCGGGCCCCGGGGATATAGCCCCCCCCTGCCCCCCCCCCCCTGTCTGCGGCCCTGATCACAAGTAGAAAACGCGTGGGTGGGACTTAATATTGACCCTCCCTATACATAAGAACGGATGTATATTGACAATGGAACTGTATTGTGATGAAATATAATGCATATGACACATTCATGAACATAACAAGCATCTAATTACTTTATTCATATTAAATTTTGCCACATTCCAAAAAATAAACCCGGCTCCTTCTTTCTTCAGAACATACAGTACAAAGACCTAGATTAGAAACAAGACTGCCTGATACTTTTTAGTAAAGGGTAAGGCACTTTCATGAACCCAAAAAACATCAAATTGTACATATTAAATTTTGCTACATTCCAAAAAATAAACCCTGGTCCTTTTTCCTTCAGAATATACAGTACAAAAGACCGAAATTAGAAACAAGACTGCCTGTCGCACATCCTGACACTAATTTGGAAAGGTGAATACTGGCATTAAAGAAGAAAAAAAAAGGCTAGCTTCAGCTCGGGTAACTCGTGGTCGCCATTCATGTACTCACAAGATGTGAGACCCTGAGTATTAAATAAAGTTTTAAAGATTATGTATTAAAATTATCTCTTGAAAAATGAGCGTTTACACTGAATTTAGAGCACAAACACTAGTGTATATAATTTTAATATAATTATATACGTATATATATATATATATATATATAACACTGAAATTAACTATCGCCAATCCTCTATTTAAAAGTAAACATAACTTAATGAATTAAAATTAATTTAATAAAACGAGAACTAAGAATTTATTGGAAAATAAATTTATATAAAATATAATAAATATCTAAAATATATAATGATTTTGTTTATCTGGATAATTGGATTAGGCAGAGAGATAAAATTAAAAAAGGTACAATTTTAAAGAGATATAAAATGAATGAAAACTTTTAAAATTATACATACAATCATTGATAATTAAATTTAAATTGGTTTTAGAATTTTGTTTTATAGTAACTAACAATATTTAGGCCTAATATAATAAACAAAAATTTACAAATTCAAATATGGCGCTTTAAAATAAGAAAATGTTATTGTTCAATAAAATTTATTTAAACATTGCAATAAAAAGTTAATTATCAATGAAAATAAATAAGTTTATTTAAAATTCTATAATGATTTATTTATAATTTTAATAAAATTTTAACACGCCTCGCCAGCGTCATCAATGGTGTGGTATTAGTTACACATGAAAGTAGAGAAAAGTTCTATATTAACCTGATATTAACCTTTAAAGATTGAACGATATCATATTAAAGTATATTATAGAGTTATATATATACATATACCAAGTTAAAATATTGAGTATTTGAGATTTTTTATTATTTCTTGATAAAAGTGATTTAAATATATATAAAAACTAATTTTACCACAGTATTTATAGTTAAATTATTGCATTTATTTATTATAATATTGTACCTTATTGAAATTAAAAGTATGTCAAATAAATTTGAAGCATTAAAAAGCAGTGATGAAAGTGGAGAAGAAGATACTCACAAAGAAGTCAACAAGGCTGTTAAGGAACTCTCTCTTAAGGCACCGTTGGAAATTCCTCCTGGACATCACAAGTTACAATATGCATATTGGCTCTGGTATAGTCGACGAACACCTGGAAAAGTGCCATCGACACAAAATTACGATCAAAATCTGAAACTCATAGGTCGTTTTGGATCTGTGGAACAATTTTGGGCGTTGTATTCACATTTGGCACGGCCCTCTGAACTACAAAGCCACAGTGATTTCCATTTATTCAAAGTAGGGATCAAGCCCATGTGGGAAGATGAGGCCAACCAACAAGGTGGCAAATGGATTGTAAGGTTAAAAAAAGGTCTAGTCTCACGTTGTTGGGAAAATCTTATCCTTGCCATGCTGGGGGAGCAATTTATGGTGGGTGAAGAAATTTGTGGTGCAGTGGTGTCAATAAGATTCCAAGAGGATATTATTTCTGTTTGGAATAAAACTGCCTCAGACGTATCCACCACCTCCAGGATAAGAGACACAATGCGAAGGGTTTTAAACTTGTTACCTCACATTATAATTGAATATAAAACGCACAATAATAGTTTAAAAGATAATTCAAGTTTCCGTAATACTGATGTATTTACAAGGTAGTTGATTTAATTAATATTGTTATATTTTTATTGTATTTTGAATTTTTAAATCAAAATGATATATATTAAGCTTACATATATTGTAAAGAAAAAATATATATAAGTAAAAATGTTAACAATATTAAACTAATAAAACTATTTTTTGCAACCATTATAATGTTTTTCTTAGTGTTTTTATCCTTTTTAGAATAGAATCCTATAACAAACCATATAGCCTAAGTTAAGATTTTTTAAATAATTCATTTAAAAAATAGAATCAGGAGATTTAGGAAAATCTTGTTTGGTTTTAGAAAAAACAAGCCAGTAAATTTTGTTTTCCTTCGAAACTTAATTTTATTTAGCCGATATTTCGATAAACTCCACTATTTTTTTTTTAATTAAGGTTTTTTTCGGGATCGAAGGTCATTTAGACCCCGTCCCTATTTATTTAAATTGATTTGTAGAAAATTCAATTTAAATTAATTTTCTCGCCTAGGATGGTATGCGAACCCGCGTGCCTTAGTGTAGAAGGCCAGCACGCTAACCCCTACACCAATGCCCGAGGGTATAACTACATTAATTAATTAAAAACTAATCGCATGGTCGTCACAATTTAATTGTTTACTAAGGATTGGTGGAGTTACCACACGAAATAGTTGCACAATAAATTAATTTTTGATAAAAATTTCTCTATAAAAGTTATAAAACTTTTTAAATTTATAAAATAAAGATCTTTGTATTGCATAAGATTATACTTATAACATTCTATTTCAAAAGTCGGTATGAATTAGTTTCTTTAGCAGATTATTATTATGCGATATAATTCGTCTTACGTTAATGGTTAGCATAAAAAGAAAAAAATTTTATTTTGTCAACATCTACTTATATATACATGCACTTGGTATTATATATAGATCATATTATATCATTTTTAATGGAGAGGACTTAAAATAATTTTCAATTGATAATCATTTAAACTCTTAAACATTTATTTATTTACAGTCTGTAGATTTACAGAAAGTCCAAGAAATAGTCAAATTATTATCTGGACATATTAAAAAGCAGTGTTTATTAAAAAAAGATAGTAACAAAATGAAAAATATAAATAGGCCTACTTAAGATTAATTATTTAACAATTATAGTATACAATCAGTCTTCTGAGACTTCAAATAAGGCCGGATTAAAAACATTTTTCAGAAAATTATTTAATAAATAGATACTCACCTATTTTAAAAAACAATATGTTCCACTTGAAAGTAATAATTAACTTAGAACACTGATTATTGCTTTCTTTTGATTGTCAACTTTTGACTTTTCGATGTATTTCATCCATTTTATTCAATTGTTATATTCTTTGAATTTTTTTTTAAATGATTAGAACTAGTGTGAAGATAGAAGACATTGACTTTTTTTTCAAAATCATTAATCAAAAATTTAAAAATATTAAATTTTTTTAATCCAGCCTAGTTTCTTTCTCTTAAAATTTTTGTAATCTTGTGATAAACTAATTTTTTTTCTTGACTTAATAAATTATCACAGAGTAATAAACAATATTTTTAATAGTATTCCTTGAACTTATTTCAATTTTCATTGTTATATAGCGAATTTATTACTTTAATATTAATTAAAATGGAGGCTTTAAAAATAATTAATTTCTCTCCTTCGAAAAAGAGTGAATTAGTTAAAGCTTTAATTGATTATCCTTTTAAAATAAGGAAATTTCGCTCCTACCCTCCTTGGTCTCAAGAAAATATTAATTATTGTAAATATTTTTTGTCAGTGTATGAAAAAATATCGCTATTCATAAATGATTTTGTTATTTTTCAGCTTTTGACGATGAAGAGTCTTGTGCTGATTCATCCCCAGAAAATCTTGCTAATGGTATATTTTTACCCATTTTTATCTTTTTTATAAAAAATATTGGAGTTTTATTAAATTAAATTATGAATTAAAAGAACAGGTTGAGCCAACAGTCGTGACAAGATAATTTTTTATTTCCAAAAGTAAAAGAAATTAAATTCCTAATTAATAAAATAAAAAAAAGAGGGGGAGGGGTGTCATGTTTTTATTTTATTATTTCAAAAATTAAGCTCACAACCTCTTTTTTACTTTGTGTAAAATAAGTTTTTTGAATTTTGCTTTTGGAAATAAAGCGATGTATTGGATCATCCTGATGTTAATTTAACAAAATAAAAAATTTAAACAAGTAAAAATTTCTTAAATATAAAAAAAAAAAAAATGATCTTATAACAAAAAGGAAATTTTATTTACATATCATACTTAGATTCTTTAAAACAATACAAAAATAGGTTTAAAAAATATATTTCTTAAGTTTACTGAGTTAATGAGGGCCCCTCAGTTATTGCGCTCTTGAATCCAGGAATTTCAAAAAAATGGGCTGCCTAAAAACATATTAAAAAAATGGGAAATTAATTTATTCAATTTATTCACAGATAGTTTTTTTAAACATATTTTCAATAGTGAAGTTGATTATGATGTTTTTACTAAACAAAGAAAAGTTCTAGATAATTTTTTTTTATAAAATCACATCATTTATTTTAAAAAAATTAAATAAATTGGCTATACTTCATAATTATTTAAAATTTTAAAATGGCAAGATTCCGAACGAGCGTGCAATTTGTAAATAATTATTAATATTTCTAAAACTTAATTATAAATAATCTACTGTATATTTCTATACTACCCATTATTTTCCTTTATCGTTTAGATATGATTGCTTAAATATAACTTATGAAATTAAATATATATTAATTCATATATCCGAAAAAATAAGGGTGTGCCGCCGAGAGTCGAACCACGGATCCTCCGATTTGTACTCAGAGTGCCCTACCACTGGACTACAGCACGGCATTCGGATATATGAAATTCATTTATGAACTCAGTTGGAAAGCCGTGGTTCGACTCCAGGCGGCACACCCTTATTTTTTAGGATATATGAATTAATAAATATTTAATTGTATAAATTTCGCGGCTCATATACGCGATATATATAATATTTTAAATATTATATATAATTTCTTATTTATAACTTATGACTTATTTTATTAATGGATGCATAAGGTCCAAAGTCAAAATGATGACCATTATCCATCCAGCCAAGAAGAAAATGGGAAAAAAATAAGAGTAGGGGAGATAAACTCAATTTGTTTCCTATTTTGTAGTTTATAAACTCAAGTCTCATTTGCTAGTTTGATTTGTTTTCAAGATACGAACATTTCAATATAAATATAGGAACTGATTTTGGAATTGAAGCTTTCTCACTTCTAGCATTCGTATTTTGTATTGATTTATTTAGATTTTAGCCAGTCATTTGGGGTCTTTTTCAGGTACACGTTTAATATAATCCACAAAGAATTTTACCAATAGAATTGTTTTAAATCTTTAAGTATACCTAAAAAATATCATAGAAAGAGAAGTGATTTATCTTTTATGCAAACACAGTTAAATAAACTAATTAAGTTCGTATCTCGAATTATATATATATATATGCAGAGGCCCTCATTATTGCTCTCTGTTAAGTAACAAATTCTTTAAAGTATTATTTAAAAACTAAAGTAATTTATTTTTACTTAATGTCTTTCCTGAATTATATAATATTTTATTAAATAATACAATTTATCAATAGTTTATAAAAAGAAAAGAGATTGATTTATATAAGAAATATTCGAAGATTGAGATCACCAGCATTTGATGGACCACTCTCATAGCATTTTATTTGAAGATATTTCAAGCAGGGTTGTTTGGTTAAAATAAGGGTGGTCAAAACCACTGGTTAAATCACCGTCCTGGTTTTAATCCAATTTGACCAGTGGTTTTTATTAAATTACCATTTAATCTTAATTCAACACTGTGTGAGGGTTTTTTAAATCCGCAGTTAAATGGGATATTAATAAAAAAATTTCATTTCAAGGGTGTTAATATACTATCGGAAACTAAATATATCAAAAAATCTCGTGTGACTCACAATTTTCTCTTACATTCGCAAATAGAAAGTTGTGTTCTGTGCTTGCCACTCCAGATTATTTTTGTGTAGGGATATATTTAGTTTCCGATAATACATAAAAACCCTTGAAATGTAATTAATAATCAGACAGCTTTTTTTACCCACTTTTTTGGACTCCGCGGCTTCAAAACATGTATATCCATCAAAATTCTTTAAATTCGTTATTTATGACATGATTGCAATACTTTCTCTCTATATATTAACTTATTTAGGAAAGAGAAAATAATACATATTAATCTTTTCAATCTTTCCGACATCCTCTAATCAATAATACATATGTTTATATCAATATTAATAGTGTAAAATTGAAAAAAAAAAAAAATTTTAGATAAAACCAACGGTCTCCTGGTCAAAATCTAAATAAGAGAAAGTAAAAAGTGGTTTTTTTAACAACTCTGATTTCGAGAGGCCTGCTCATTTTAAGAACAAAAATATGATTTGAAGAATGGCCCTTTTCAATCATTGTGTAAAAATTTTTTTCAGAGAAATGTATACTAAACGATCTCTCCTATGTCTGCCCCAACTTCTCTGAAAAATAATTTTTACACATTGTTTTATACGGGGCCTGAATCAAATCATAGTTTTATCCTGAAGATGGCCAGGTATTATGTGAACAGAAACATTTACAAATAAAATGATGTATGGTCCATCAAAGACTGGTATTTTGATTCTACGAATGATGATTCTTTATTATCCAGCAATACCTTCCAATTAATTTATATATTTGTACTTTTTTTTAGCGGTCACTGATTTAGAAAAAGTAACATTAGTTTTTCATTCACCGAAACAAATAAAAAGTGAAAGTCAACAAGATATATTCATTGAAAAAAGTGGAAAGGATAAAAGTGAAAATAGAATAGAAGAAAATGGAATTTTAGAAATTCAAAATGATGAAAAAAATGAAATTTGTAAGAAGAAAGAAAATAATGTGGCAATTAACGAATTGATACTTGAACAAGAAGAAAAGGATTTAATTTGTTTACAAGTACTAAAACATGGTTGGAAACATGTAAATTTATTATTAAATGATGATGAAATGTTAAAAATTAAAAATGAAGTATTTTCAATTATAAAAAATTTCAATGAAAATAATAATGATACACATTATTTTGGTAAAGAGTTAAATTCAGAAGAAGATAAAGTTGAGAAAAATTATTTAGATGACAATGAGCTGGTAAAAAAACGTACAAATGATTTAGAAGAATCTACTTTAGAAGAAAATAATTTAGAAAAAAATATAAACGAAGTGATAAGATGCATAAATTTTAAAGGAAAAGCTATCAAGAGTAATGACCTTAGAGTTTCATTGGAGAGCGAAAATTCTGAAAATTTCATAGAAGAATCTGAATATTCCAAGTCTTTTGAAAACTCAGGAAAAAATATAAAATCTATGGATTTTGAAGAAAAAAAAAGAGAAATAAATAATTTAACAAATTCTTTGGATTGTGAAGTTTCTGACAAGTCAAGAAATTTTACAAATACTATCCCTTTTGAAAATTCCACTGATTCCGAAAAAAATATAATTGAAAAATCTAATGAATCCAAAGAGAGGGAAATTAGTGAAAATCTTATAGCGTGTAAAGTTGATGAAAAATTAAGAGAATCGGAAATATCTATGTTTTTTGAAGAAAGTGATAAGTCAGAAAAAAATATTAATGAATCAATAAAATCTCTCTCTCTGGAAGAGAAAGAAAAGGAATTTAATAAATTATATAATTCTTTGGAATGTCAAAGTTTAGGAAAATTAGATAATTTGATACAAGAATCAGAAAAATCTATGGATTTTGAAGAAATTGAAATCATTCTCAGTCATTCAGAAAATGATTTCACATGTGAAGTTTCTAAAACTGAAAATAATTTAAAGAAAGGGGAAGAAATAAATAATAAAGAAAAATTTGAAATCCATTTTAGTGAAAAAGCGAAGGAAACTGAAGAAGAAAGAAAAGAGGAAAGTGCAATTTATGAAGAAGAATTAAAAAAACAAGATATTTCAAATGAAAATAAAGTTGAAGAAATAAATAAAAATAATATAAATGATTTAAAAAAAATAAATTTTAATATATCTACTCAAGATGTAGAGATTTTAGAAATTAATCAATCTGAAAAAGATATTTTAGAAAAAGACTGCGAGTTGAATACCAGCCGAGAAAATGATCTACTCTTTTGGAAAGATTTAATAACAGATGCTTTTGAAGATATTGAAGAGCCAGATAGGAATAAAGAGGTTACTAAAGTTACAAATGGTTCACAGACAGAATGGAGTGGATCGTGTCTATGTAGTTTATCAGTGATTAATCAATACAGTAGCACTCCTACTTTGAAATCTCTCTGTTTAGAAATAGGACCCTATTCCCAGAAAACTGGAATGAAACGTAAATGCGAATCTTGCCTTGTTAAAAATCGAAAAAAAGAACGTCTCTTTATAGAGGAGGAAATAATCACATTGGATCAAGAGCCAGAAGAAAAGGAAGACGAGATTTCAAAGGGCTGGTTTGAATGGAGTACAAAACTTCCCCGAACAAGACGGGTAGGCCTTTCAAAAAAAGCCCGACCTAGACCACTCCATTCTACTCGAAAATACTAAAATATTTTATTCAATACTGATTTGTTATCTTAACTTATTGTTTTATCAGTTTTAAAAAAAAATAATACTTTTAAAAAAAAATCAGACTTAATAAATAATTTAACAAAGGAATATTTTGTTTGTATATTACTTTTTACCGAGCCGTGCAGCCGCCGCTGTGACGAGGTTGGTAGCAGCAACTGCTGCTGCCGAAGCCGCTGCAGCAGCAACTGCTGGAGGTGATGCTGGAGAGGATATGCCCAAGGTAGTAGAAGTCGTTTCATTGCCGCCTCCTCTCCAGGTCATCTTCTGGAATCGGCCTTTAGTTGTAATTGGCAGTAATTTGCTCGCAGTCGCAATCGTGTCATTCCCTTCTTGTTGAGATCTGATTTTAGGAGGACCATCACACACGCACACGTAGGTGATAAATAATCAAAAATTATCAATAAAAAGTAAAGTTTATTAGAAAAAAAAGCTATTGAAATAAAAAATATACATTCTTAAGAAGAATTTGAAATATATATATGGTTAATTACAATTTTTCTATGTATATTTATAATACAAAATATTTGGTTTTAAATGAGCACCGACTTTGGATTTCAAATATTTACAAAAAAATAAATAAAAATCTAAGTGAGATTAAAATAATGAAATTAAATTAAAAAATGATGAATGAACAGTTTATTTGAGCATTGATTGAAAAATTTCCATCCTTTTCAAACAAGGCTCTACCTAGTTAAATTAAAAAAGCTCAAAATTATATTTTTAATAATAGGAAAATTATTTTTTTAGAATAGTATAGTACAGCGTTTCCCAAAGTATGGGCCTCGACCCGGCACCGGATCCCTAAAAAAAATTGTAAAAACACAAAAAATTTTTTTTGAAATTTTCCTGTATGAAATAAACAAACAAATATTATTATTATTATGATGCGAGTTTGTAATTTTAGACCACATTTTCTATTGATTATTTATTAAAAATATAAATACTTTACAACATTTCGACTGCAAAATAAGCAGTCATGGGTGTAACAAGGGGAGCCCCCCCCCCAGAAGGCTCCCCGCCCCAAGAAAAATTGAGTCAATATGGAGCCTTCCAGGTCCCCCAGCCAAATTCCCTAGTTACGCCCATGTGTACAGTATATAATATATAATATATATAAATATATTATATTTTTAATAAAAAATTAATACAAAATGTGGTCTATAATTAAAATCTCCCATAATAATAATACTAATACAAACCACAAAAGCTTTAATAAACACATAAATATAACAAACAAATAATTTGATCTTTATTAAAATAAATATTTAATTAAAATAAAATTTATTTTGTAAATAAATTGTTTTTTTTTCATAAGGTGGATATCGAAAAATGTTAAAAGCTCGTACCGGACCGCGGTAAAAAAAAAAGTTTGGGAAACGCTGGTATAGTAGTTCATTCGATTTCTGGCCATAGGCATGAAAAATACAAAAATGTCAATTTATTTTATCTACCTTACTCATCAATAATAACAATATTTTTTTAAAAATATCTTCGAAGAAAAAATACATATTCAATTTTTATTTTATTATATTTCAAGACTATAAAAAAATCCGTTTTTTTAAGACCCCGGATATATTTTTTCATTTTAAACTACTCATTTAAAGCAAAAAATTCATTATATAAATATTCAATTAAATTTTACCTGGTAATTTCTTTAAATAAATTATTTATTTTTTTGACTTCAAGGGATTTAGGCTCGTTTTTAATTGTTTTGATCCTCAAAACCGGTGATCATTATTTAAACTTAATGCCAAGGTACTTGACTCGGACTGCTTATTGCGCCCAACTTATAATACCTCGTAGTGGTGCTCTGATTAGCGGGTGTTGAAACGCTTTGAGCAGGTTGGACCACTTGACCTGCGCTCTCGTTTTGTGCCTGGGTTCCATCCCCTTTTAGTACTGCTACGCATTTCCAATAGTCCATATAGTTAGCTGAATAAACAAAAAAAAAAAAATTGAAGATGATATTAATATGTTTAATGATACTATTAAAAAATCTCTTTTATTATTCTTATTATTTATATTGAGCAGATACAGAGACTGGCTACAAAAGTAATTTCTTTAAATATTTTATTGGGCTGACATTTCGATGTCGGTTAAATAAATAAAATATTTAAGGAAATAAATTTGGCTGTTGGTGTCTGCATTTTAAAACCTTCCTTGATATAACACATTAACCAAAATAACAACAGCAAATTATTATTTATGGTGATAATAATATAAATATATTTTCAAAAGGATTCGGACCAGTAGGTTCAATTAAAGTCAAAAGTTTTTTTATAACAAAACTTTATTTTTGACCCCAGACAATGTTTCGTCCACTTGCTGTAGGACTTCTTCAGTGGTTGGCTAAAATATTAATATTAATACAAGATGTTTTTTACTCCCTATTGTGAAACATTGTCTGGGGTCAAATAAAGTTTTGTTATAAAAAAACTTTTTGACTTTAATTGAACCTACTGGTCCGAATCCTTTTGGAAATTGAAAAGAAGGTTCCTGAGCTTCATCAAATTTATAAATATATTTTAATGAATATGTCCGAGTTGAGTTTTATTTTTTATTTTGAAGTGACAACAACGTCTTACAATACATGTATAGTGGCCGGGTAGGGAGGCATGCACGAAAAAGTTAGTGACTCCTCTGTCTTACTTAAGTGGTTGTTTAGAAAAGAATGATTATTTGATGGAATGTGGCTGTGAGATATCAATGAGTGTGATGTGGAGGACAGCATAGGTAGCCTCTATTTAATAAACAGACTCCTTTAAACAAATCGTTTTGGCTAATTTTATTAAGCTATTTTCAGTTGTTCAAGAGTCTTATGGGAAAATAGAGTTGTCATATGTGTTTTTTTCATAAGCGAACATTTGAAAAAATCTGGTGTGACTGGCGCACAGCACACAACTTTCTCTTACCTTCGGTAATCGAAAGTTGTGTACTGTGCTTGTCACACCAGATTTTTTGTGTCGACATGTATTTAGTTTCCGGCAGTAGGGTACAATTGAATTCAAGATGTAAAACTTATAAGTATGGCAAAATATTTATATTTTGATACCATGGCAACCATTTCTCCTATCTTTTCTATGGAGAACAAGAGTATAGTGGTCTTCAGAAGATTTCAATCGCAAAATGAGAATATACATTTTAAAGAGCATCTAAAAAATAATTGATTTTTGAATTTTAAAAAAAATCGTTGGAGCAAATTTTGAGAAAATCGAAAAAAACTGAAAAAGTACATCAGTAAAGTACTAGTACTCTTTGGCCGATTTTGATTAAAAGCTTATTTTTCCGGTCCCGGGGGTGTTTAACTTAAATATAAAATTTCAACCTCGTAGCTCAATTCCTTCATCCTTAAAATTGAACACACACCCACCCACCCACCCACCCACCCACCCACAGACAGACCATGTCGCGAAAACCACTTTTTTGGATTCAGGGGACCTCAAAACGTGAAGATCCATCAAAATCTCGACATCGAATTTTTGACATGAAACCAATACTTTCTCTCTATATATATATTACATATATACATAGGTAAGAGAAGTAAAAATTGCCATGTATTACAACAATGTAAATATAATAATAGTCAGTAAAAAAAAAAATCATCATACTGACTATTATTATATTTACATTGTTGTAATACATAGGCAAACGTTTTGTTTAAAGGAGTCTGTTTTATTAAATAGAGGCTACCTATCTGGCTGCTGTCCTCCACATCCCACTCATAGAATGATTCTTTAGCTAAAGATTTCACCTCTGGTATATACAAATATGTTTTGAATTGACTTACCTGTTTTTACTTTAAATATTGATAAATTTAAAAAGCTACAAATGAAAAAAAAATACCTTTCCAAAGTCGTACGCATCCATCATCACCGGAAGATGCTGCTATTGTCCCAGTGACATTCCAAGTTACTCTCCAAACGGGGCTATAATGATCTTCTAGTTTAGCAGCAAGTTGAATATCAAATCGGCCTTGACCTCCGGACGAATCTCTGTTTTGAGAACAAATTTGTTTTAATATAGGAATTAAATGAAGTGAATTCGGGATAAAAAAAACAACCGCGATATACTAGATTTGTGCAAATATTTCGACCGGCCTAACCATCTTAATTTGTAAATATTTATAACAGCAAAACGCAGGACCGCCAATGACCGAAGATGCAAGGCTGGCTGAAATATTGAAATAATATAGTAGAAATTTGTGCTGTTTTTATTAATATTTATCCCGAAATCACAAATTTGTTTTAATATTATTAATATCAATATTTTTATATAAAAAAATGACAAAATGTTTTAGAAAAGATTAATCAATGTTATATTTACAGGATAGGTTTAAGAGTGATGATTTTAACATCTTTTGTAGCTACAGCCAGGAGATGATAGCTCCTTCCAAGATTGGGTGCAAATGCTAAATCGTGCACAGAATCTGTTACACTCCCCAGGGTTTCTGTTTTGGACCAGCTTCGGGTATTCTCGCTGTATTCGTAAATAAAAACTTTTCCGCCTGTTGAGAAAGTGTCATCACTTCCTACTGCTATCATCGGTGAATGCAATCTAGAAATAAAATTTTCTTTTTATGAAAATCATATATATATACATTGTATATATAATATATTAAAATTTCATTTTAAAAGTAATTATTTTAAATGAGGGTGTTAAATAAAGAGACGGTGGGAGAAAAAACAAAAATTATGATAAACGATTATCTGTAATTATTTTAATTATATAAAGTTATTATTTATACCTAGAAAAGGATGGATTCCAACTTAGGCAGCTGCATGATTGTTTGCATGATATCTCATGTTGTAAAGTCCATTGGCTTAAATTCATAATATCAGGAGCTTCATAAATTCGTATGACTCCGTCTGTAGAACATGTAGCTAGGAGAAGGCCTAGTGACTTTGGTGCGAATTTTATATCAGTTACTGAAGTGCGGGAATCCACAAGAGTCGTTCTCCTAACCCAATGTCGCATCCCTCTTTCTCCAGGAACAGACCCTTCTCCAACTAAATAAAGAAAAAATAATTAAAAAGATTAATTTAATTTTTGATGTTTCTAAATTTATAAATTCCTTTAGAGTTGTGGTGGGCCAATTGAACAATTGTAGGAAAAGGTAAACCTCAGTGGCGTACCGAGGGGGGGCGGGGGGGCGGTCCGCCCCAGGCCCCGAGCCGGCATAGGCCCCCATATATTTATAAAAAAAAAAAATTTAACGAAAATTTCTCTTTGAGAGGCCCCGGGCCCCTCAGGGCTCAAGTAAAAATCGAAAAATTTAGTTAAAAAATCAAAATTTAATGAAAATTTCTCTTTGAGAGGCCCCGGGGCCCTCAGGGCTCAAGTAAAAATCGAAAAATTTAGTTAAAAAATCAAAATTTAATGAAAATTTCTCTTTGAGAGGCCCCGGGGCCCTCAGGGGTCAAATAAAACCTAAAATTTAGTTAAAAAATCAAAATTTAATGAAAATTTCTCTTTGAGAGGCCCCGGGGCCCTCAGGGGTCAAATAAAACCTAAAATTTAGTTAAAAAATCAAAATTTAATGAAAATTTCTCTTTGAGAGGCCCCGGGGCCCTCAGGGGTCAAATAAAACCTAAAATTTAGTTAAAAAATCAAAATTTAATGAAAATTTCTCTTTGAGAGGCTTCGGGGCCCTCAGGGGTCAAATAAAACCTAAAATTTAGTTAAAAAATCAAAATTTAATGAAAATTTCTCTTTGAGAGGCCCCGGGGCCCTCAGGGGTCAAATAAAACCTAAAATTTAGTTAAAAAATCAAAATTTAATGAAAATTTCTCTTTGAGAAGCCCCGGGGCCCTCAGGGGTCAAATAAAACCTAAAATTTAGTTAAAATATCAAAATTTAATGAAAATTTCTCTTTGAGAAGCCCCGGGCCCTCAGGGCTCAAATAAAATCTAAAATTTAGTTAAAAATCAAAATTTAATGAAAATTTCTCTTTGAAAACCCCGGGGCCCTCAGGGCAAAAATAAAAACCGAAAAATTTAGTTAAAATATCAAATTTAATGAAAATTTCTTTTTGAGGGGCTCCGGGGCTCTCAGGGCACAAGTAAAAACAAAATTTAATGAAGATTTCTCTTTTTGAGGCCCCAGGGCCCTCAGGGCTCAAATAAAAACCGAAAAATTTAGTTAAAAAATCAAAATTTAATGAAAACTTCTCTTTGAGAAGCCCCGGGGCCCTCAGGGCTCAAATAAAACCTAAAATTTAGTTAAAAATCAAAATTTAATGAAAATTTCTCTTTGAAAACCCCGGGGCCCTCAGGGCAAAAATAAAAACCGAAAAATTTAGTTAAAATATCAAATTTAATGAAAATTTCTTTTTGAGGGGCTCCGGGGCCCTCAGGGCACAAGTAAAAACAAAATTTAATGAAGATTTCTCTTTTTGAGGCCCCAGGGCCCTCAGGGCTCAAATAAAAACCGAAAAATTTAGTTAAAAAATCAAAATTTAATGAAAATTTCTCTTTGAGAAGCCCCGGGGCCCTCAGGGCTCAAATAAAACCTAAAATTTAGTTAAAAATCAAAATTTAATGAAAATTTCTCTTTGAAAACCCCGGGGCCCTCAGGGCAAAAATAAAAACCGAAAAATTTAGTTAAAATATCAAATTTAATGAAAATTTCTTTTTGAGGGGCTCCGGGGCCCTCAGGGCACAAGTAAAAACAAAATTTAATGAAGATTTCTCTTTTTGAGGCCCCAGGGCCCTCAGGGCTCAAATAAAAACCGAAAAATTTAGTTAAAAAATCAAAATTTAATGAAAATTTCTCTTTGAGAAGCCCCGGGGCCCTCAGGGCTCAAATAAAACCTAAAATTTAGTTAAAAATCAAAATTTAATGAAAATTTCTCTTTGAAAACCCCGGGGCCCTCAGGGCAAAAATAAAAACCGTAAAATTTAGTTAAAATATCAAATTTAATGAAAATTTCTCTTTGAGAGGCCCTGGGGCCCTCAGGGCACAAGTAAAAACAAAATTTAATGAAAATTTCTCTTCGAGAGGCCCCAGGACCCTTGGGGTTCAGGAATATACGGTATTTTAAAAATATTTTTATGTATGGAGAAGAGGGATATTTAAAGATGAGCAGCCCCCCCAAAAAAAAAAATTCAATATAAGGCCCCCTCTTCTAGTGCCGCCCCAGGCCCCCAACTGCCTCGGTACGCCTCTGGTAAACCTGTAAGATTTTAGTAGTAAAAATAAAAATAAATTTCGGTGAGTTTTGTAATTCTATATATCGGATATATTAAGAGCAATTCTTTATCAACGGGTAACTCACACTATGAAACCACATAGAATGTTTTATCAGAACAAATTGTTGATATAGTGAGTACATATTTCCAATGGGATCCTTAATGCACAATTTGTAATATCTTATGTGGTTACTTAGTGTGAGTTAAGCAGTGTTGGGCAAATTAAGCATATTTTGATTTGTCTACTTCATGACGTAGACAAATGCGTAGACAATGTAAACAACGTAAACAAATGGCTCAGCGCTTGTTTTCAACGTTGGCAGATGTTTTTTTTCCACCCAATATCTCGCTATATTTGACCTATAGAATGTTAAGAAAACTATAAATTATACAAGGTTTTAGACACATTATATATATATTGATTATATATTGTATATATAAAGAATAGGATATTCCACTTTAAGCGAGAATATTAGAGTAACGAACACTACATTTTATATATATATACAATTTATTTAGTCCAACATTCTCGCTTAAAGTGGAATAGAAAAATTGTAAAATCACTCTTTACCTATTGATTTCGTGTATATTAGTATCAAAAAATTATATTTATGACTATACATAAAAAATTATGGTGTTGTTAGTCCCGCCAAATTTTTTAATTTTAATCGTCTACATTGTCTACTTTGTCTACATGGATATTGTTCATTTGTCTACATACATTGTCTACGCGTAGACAAAGTAAAGTAGATATACACTTTTTTTGTACTGGCTGTGAGGGTTAACTATTGCTGTTGGAGTGAAGTCAGCCAAAGGAAATAATAAAAAACAATTTTTTCTGTCGACGTTTCGAGCGCCAATCACGCTCTTCCTCGGGACCTGTGGCCACAACAAACGTTTTATTAAATAATTATTATGAACAAAATATTTTTTATATATAATACATTTTTTTTTTTTTAACAATATTATTAATATATATGTTTGAGGCTCTAAGCGCTGATGAAGGATTGCTGTTAATGCATCCGAAATATACGGATTATTACCGAAATTAATTTTTATTTACAAAGTGATTTACATTTTCCTATGAATTCCTTGTTGGGATGAATATTGAATTTGTTTTCAGGAAAGGTTCACTGAGGTTGAATTAGAGGATTAGTTCAATGGGGGCGCGTCATAAAATGCAAATACCCCGCCCCTTCCCCCGCCAGTAAACATAACCTTGTTTAAAAGATAAAACTTTATAAATTGAATAATTATATTTTGAAATGTGATTTGGAATAAAATTAGTACCAATTTCTTCCCATATGGCAGCTGTACGATCAAATGAGCAAGTAGCGAGAACTTGTCCGAACTCGGGGTGTGCCCAGGTCACTTTCCATACCGATCCACTGTGTGCTTTCCAACTCGCCCTCAAATGCCAGTTCTCATGGTCATCTTGGTCCCAAACCTTAAAAAAAAGACAACAAAAATTAAACAAACAATTTCTAAGTAAGAAGGGGGTTATCAAACTTGCATACTTTGACAAACTGGTCACTTGAACATGTGGCCATGCGTTGCCCATAGAAATCATAGGCGATATCATGGATTAAGTCTTTATGCTCAGCATTGATGCTATGCACTTCAAACATACTTTAGTTAAATTTATTTTTTAATTAACTATGAAAATAATGGCTTTAAAACTTTTATAATTTAATGATTGTTTACACTTTAGGTTAAATTCAATTCCCGGGTAAAGTGCGTGAACATGGCAGAATTTAAACCAAACAAAAATTAATTAATAAACTAAATATTTAAAAAAATTTATTTACTTTAATAAAAGATTTATGTGTATTGTTTTTATAAAAAAATAATTAATTTAAATAAGATTTTTTAAATTAATAAATAAATATTTTTATTTTATTCTAATGGTTTTCTGAAAGGAGGGAAATTTAATTTGAATTCATTATTAAAATTAATGTTTTACTTTTTGGAATAAATAGTAAAGTTCAACTAAATATAGCGATGCTTCATTTATACAAATTTCTTAGTGTATTTGCGCTAACACCTAATTATGGTATTTGTAAAACATTTTAAATTAAAATAATCTGAATTCACTATCTTATTTTACTTTTTAGAAATTGAATGGTATCCATTGAAAAGTGGTTTAATTAAAGCAAAAATTACTAAGAAACCAGTAATGATGTTGATTTATAGTCCTACCTGTCCAGCATGTATTGGTATATTTTTTTTCCTTTTAATGATAAATTATTTTGGTATGTTATTTTAGTAAGTAATCTAAAATAAGAAAACTATTCTTTTAAATTTTTTTCTTAATTCTGAGGTTAAACCACATTTTTCATTAAACCATAAAAGCCCCGAAGGATTAGGTTTAATGCTAAATAGGAAAATACCAAAAAATTCTACTCCCTCCACCCTTTAGAGACAAATCCTGGTTCTTCCTGGTAGATTAATAACATTCAAAGTCACAGCTGAGAATTAATATTAGTGATAAACATTAGGCTTTGTTCTCAGCAGTCTGCATTCAAATATTTTTAGAGAATGCAAATTGAATGATATTGTACAAGGTGCGGCGCGGGAACTTCCTTATTTTAAACAATGATAAAACAAAAAGTATTGGAGATATCATTTTAATTATTTTTTCTTTATATAGCGGTACATTTAAATTTTTTTTCATTGCTTTTTGAAAATGATATCTTGAAGGGGGACACCGATCTGCTCAAAACATTGGATGAATCGAAATCTGAAGTTTTGGACCACTTTGGCCAGCATTTCCATGTCAATCTTGGCAATAGCATCACGAACAGTGGCGGATTAATGCAATTTTGTCGGGGGGGGGCGGTTTTTATTTTTTTTTATTTAAGGACTTTGTGGGCATCTATGGCCATTTAGACCCTTTTCCTATTTATTTAAATTGATTGGTAACAAATTCAATTGAAATTAAAGCCCGAAAATCATAATTTCTTTAGATTACTAGTTTTCATAACATTGTGAATTTTTCTCGGGGGGGGGGCGATCGCCCCCTCGCCCCCCCTTTAATCCGCCCCTGATCACGAATATTGTTCTTCAGCTGATCCAGGGTTTTCGGGCGATTGGTATACACAAAGGATATGAAATATCCCCGTAAAACAAATAAAAAAATCTGGCGAGTGCGCTGGCCGAACGTCTTATCTTGATTTAGAGTGGCCAGCGCGCTCGCCAGATTTATCACTGATTGTTTTTTATGGGGATATCTCAAATCCTTGGTGAATATCAATCGTCCGAAAACCCTGGATCAGCTGAAGAACAATATACGTGATGCTATTGCCAAGATCGACACGGAAATGCTGGCCAAAGTGTTCCAAACCTTCAAATTTTGACTCTTCCAATGTTCTGAGCAGAACGGTGGCCCCTTTAAGATATTTTCAAAAAGCAATGAAAAAAAATTTAAATGTACTGCTATGTAAAGAAAAAATAATTAAAATTATATCCTCAATGATTTTTGTTTTATCGTTGTTTAAAATAAGGAAGTTCCCGCGCCTCATCCTGTATATGGCTAGAGATCCACTAATGAGACTATAAAATTTCTGAAAGTAATTAATACTAATTAATCATAAAGTTGCTGTGAAGAAAATATTTATTTATCAACAATTAATAAAATTGGTAATACTTTTTTAGCTTTAGGAAAGAAATTTGATAATGATCAAGATTTAGCTCGATTAAGTAAGGACTTTGTAATGATAAAGTTAGAAAAAGTTGATCCTAGTTCAGGTAATTACGAACCAGATGGAAGTTATGTACCAAGAATAATCTTTTTAGGTAATTTTTTTTTTTTTGTGTATTATGTAAATTAATTATTAAATTAATTTTATTATTTTCTAGATAATAATGGTAATATTCTTATGCAATTTTATAATGAAAGTAGAAATGATTCCATATTTTTTTACAATGAAACAATTTCAATCGTTAAAAATATGAAAAAAGTCAAAATGTTTGCTAAATAGCTATATTATTTAAGTTATTCCAAAGGAAGATTATATTTAAATCAATTTTTAAAATAATTAAATTCATTAATGAGTTTTAGAAAGATTTTGGAAAGTAGGACGACAAAAAATTTCAATCATTAGGACAACTTGGTGCGTACCCTCACCTTTTGAATTCTTTTTAATAAAAAAAGCACCTTAAAACCTGACGAATACAGCTATTAGATGTGAATAAAGTCCGTATCATGTCATTATTATTAAATAATCAGTAATGGATCGTGAATAAATATTTACTATTTTGTCTTTACTATGCTTTATATAATTTTTATATGACGTGGAGATAATAAAAGATGATATTAATTCTTCTTTAATGGACAACACTTTATTTTTCCAATTGACTATTCCAGCCAAAGAGGCTTTATATATAGATTTCTCCAAAAAAATATTTTACCCCAGTACTTTCTTTAAACTATCTTATTGCTTTTTATTTTCCCTTAGACACCCAGCCGGAACCTTTCAGGTTCTGGAAGGATATCAAAAAATAATGGGTTGGCAGTGTTTAAGGGAAGATTGAGAGCCACAAGGCGGAATACAAGATAGTGTTGAGGTAAAACAATTTTGAATGCACAACATGGAAACGTGTATAATTTAACCTCTGCCAATAGAGAGAGAGATATCAATGTTTAGTATAACAATTAATTAACAAATAGGCCATTTAATCAACATTCATATAAAATATTGACCTCAATTTTTCGGATAATTGACCCTACTTTTTTTTTATATAAATAATAATATATACGGTATATTTATTATAACATTAGATTGCTTAAAACAGTTAATATCATAAAAAGAGAAAAAGTAATAACAGGAAAAAATTCGTTTTAAAAATTAATATATAATGATTTCGTTTAAATGTGCGATTCGTAAAATTTTTAAATTGTGATATGATTTTATAATTTAACAAAATTCCAAAATGAATAACAATAATAATTATATATAATATTATAAAAAAAAAACATTTCCTGAGTTCAAAACATTTAAAAATATACTTAAGATGCTAAAATTTTATACACATAAAATTTCATTTTGGACTAATATATTTTATTCTAAGTTTCTATGATGATTTCTTAATAAAATATATTGGGCCCTTTATAAATTAAGTCTTTTTTGGAATAAAGAAAAAATTCCACTGAAAATGGTTTTTTAAAACCAGATATCAAGTGGACACATAACAAGTATAATCTAAATGTATAAGCTGAGAGTACGTACTTTTTTTTATCACCATTTATATATATATATATAATTTGTTCTAATATATACCATCTCTAAGTTCTACAAAAAAAATTTGATTAACAAGACTAGGATTAAATTCTTACGCACATTGTAAGCTCCGATGTGCCTAAGAAATCCGACATACGACACAAAAAGAATCGTATGTTTATTGTCAAAGGGTTTGAGAGGATCGCTGAAATTACGCTTAGCGTTTTCAGGACGGCGTCTCCGAAGATGATCAAAGTGACGTTATCAATTGCCAAATTTAAATCTTTTGATATTCCCAACCTAGAAGTTTCTCCGCCACTCCAAGATAATAAACAGTTTGTGCAATACCGAAAAGAGGTGCGATTACGATCATCCTGCAGGCTCCACCTTTGAAAAACGCTTTTGGCCCTTCGTCTTTTATAATCCTCCTGGAAAAAAAAATTTAAACAATAGTTTGAAAGTAAAAATTAGAAAAATGTATAAGATAAATACAAAAAGTTAATAATTTGTCAAAAATTTAGCAGTGTCTTATCTTCTTAATAAATCAACTTCAGTAACACCACTTAAGGAGTATATGAGAGAAGTTTGGGTTAATTAGGAAAAATAGCGGCTCTCGGTTTCGAATAGAGATCTTTCAAACTCGATGATGCCATTTATAATCAACTGCACATATTTTGAATCTTAAATTGAGATAAGTATTATATTTTGCATTATATTAAATCTTTCGTGTAATCAGGCATAGGGCCGGTTTTGGTCGGATTAGCAAGACTCTACTGTATTTGATATTGATCAAAAAATCAGGGCAATACCTAGAGTCTGGGTGATTTATAAAGTAGGGAAATAACAGAATTACATAAAAGTGTAAATATGTAATAATAATAACGAAGGAATTAATGAAATTTCATTTCAATGTTTTTTTTTTTATTATTTAATTAAAAAAAAGAAAGTAGCTTCTTTATCGGACAAAACTCCTACCGCCCACCAAGAAAGGTGAAAAGCCCACTAGTGGGCGAAAGGAACCAGTAAGATTACCTATTAAATATATTAAATTCATACCCTTTAAATTCTTTGAAACAAGGATGAATATCAATTATTATTATTTGTATTATTGTTTTCATAAACAACGCCACTTACGTAAAGGCATCCTTAACGCCTGAATATGAAGCGTCTCCTTCTGCTTTTTTTAAAAGTTGTAATCTGGTTTTGACAACATCAAAAGGGTTGACAAACAAAGCGGCTGTACTGCCAGCAGCACACCCAGAAAGAAAAGACCACCAAAAGACGGCCTCACCTAAAAATGAAAATTTATATTAATTAAAGGAATAATTGGTTTTTGAAGTTTAATCGGTTAGAACGAATTTTGAGAAAATCGAAAAAACCTGAAAAAGTAAAGTAATCTTTGGCCGATTTTGTTCAAAAGTTGCTGCCTAACTTAAATATAAAATTTCAACCTCCTAGCTCTTTTCGTTTTTGAGATATTTTGTTCACAGACCGACAGACCAAGTAGCGAAAACCACTTTTTTGGATCCACCAAAATCTTAGACATTAATCCAATACTTTCTCTCTATATATATGTATATATTAACAATTTTAACGAAATTTTTAGTTTAGTCCAGCAAATTAACAATCAAACACACATAAACGAGTAGATCTATTCTTGGACTGCTGCAGCAGTCCAAGAATAGATCTACTCGTTTATGTGTGTTTGATTGTATATATTAACATATACATTTAGGTAAGAGAAAGTAAAAATGATTATTTATGTTAATAACAAAAGTAGATATATAAAAAAATATTAAACCTGTTCCATCAGCACTTCGTGGTCCAAGAGAATTCAAATTGGCAAAAAGTGGAAAGTAAACGATAGAAAACGAAACGTCTCTGAGAGCTGTAGCTCCGATTCCTTTATATAGACCGAAAATTCCTTTTGTTCGAAGGAGATCAAGAGTTATCTGGGTTGCAGAAATTTTCGGTAAGACTTTACCCTCTGAAAAGAAATAAAAACATCTTCAAAAGAGAATTAATCATAAGATTTAGGTTAATTAAATTTTAGTAATAATTTAATATCTAAAAACTAAAAATTGTTTTTAAAAAAATGTTTTAAAAAAGAAAATCTCACCTTTGGCTGCTTGTGCAGCTACACGACCCGCATCTTGCATTTGAATTTTTAAAAGTTCCATCGGAGTCGTAACTATAATTTGAAAAAGGCCAGCGAGACCACCTGCCAGCATTTCTCGGGGAAGTGGTAGTTTTTTGCTAAAAACATTAAAATTTATTTATATATTAAGATTTCTTTTGTGATTATTTTTAATTAAGGACAGAAAACTAAAGAAAGCATGTCTATTTTTAGAACGATGTTTCGAAGGCTCGCTTGTCCTTTAAATAGCGAAAAAATTGTCAAAAGTATGCGATATATATAATATATATATTGGAAAATGCTTATATAACTAAGTTCTTTGGATGAGCTTTTTTTTTAGGAATAGGAGGGAGGGGGGGGGGGGGGCAAATATGTCTTCTTTTATTTCATTTATTTTTAAAAATAATACTTTTTAAAAAATAAAATCTTTTAAATTAAAAAAAATTAAAAGTAAGGAATAGAGAAAAGAGCGATTTCAGCTACGTTTATTTCGTTTATTATTCACTTCAAGCCGACGTTTCGGTCAGATATACGATCATCCTCAGGACTGAAGCGTATCAACAAAATTCCTCAAAAAATCGAATGGTGCAATTGTGTAAATTATTTTTTGCCATTTAATAAGGGCCAAAGGCTAATGCGAGCCAAGGCTAGCCTTGAATTTAATAAAATTAAAATTTTTAAAAATTAGCTAGTGATTTTATCAAAAATATTTTTAGGCTATAGAAAACAGGAGAAGTAAATATTGCAAGTAGTTTTATTTCATTTTTTTTATTGATTTCCCATCATGTTGAGGTTTAGATCCCAGTTGGGATCATCCTCAAAACAGATGAATGTGATTTGTGTTTTCCCAAGTGACCATCGTCTTTTAAGAAAAATAGTTTCAACACACATGAATAAGTAATTTTAATTACCCATGGCCTGGCGAAAGAGAATGCCTGAAAAAGTCATTAGCAGCCAATTTAATTGCTTTTTCAGGAGTAATGAGTAGAATATTCACACCAGAACCTGAAATATAATAATTTATTATTAATCTTATAAAATATTAGTATATTATGAAATCATGGTGTTTATTTACCTCGATACATGCCAAAGTATCCTTCTGCTCGATATGTTTTGCGGAAACAATCCAACCTAAAGAGAAGATAAAGATATATTAATTTTCATATATAAAGAGACACAAACGGAGACAATTACTATTCAAAATAATATTTTTCTTGTTGTCGGTATTTATTTAAAAAAATATATTTTAAAAAGAAAAGTTATACAGTAACTATAGTTACTGTATAACTTTTGTGTAACTATAGTTACACTGGGAATTAAACTAAAATAGAAAACAAACAAATTTTTTTTTTTTTTTTTTTTTAAACATTCACACTTTTTTCTCATTCACACTCACAATCACACACACATTCACACAGTCTTTTCGGCAACTTAGGCCATTTAAGACTTTAGACGATAACCGTTATTTATTATTATACATATTGGGGTCCAGGCATTCTTATATAAGCCATTTGGTATCCAAATGCCTTATATAAAATCATCGGACTGCCTGGGGTCCGAACCCGCGACGTTTGGTATACGAGGTTAGCACGCTAACCTCTACGCCTGCCCCGAGGGCACAAACAAATTTTAATTTATATTTAATTAATAATTCACTTTAGAGAATAAATTTTCTATTTAGATATTAGTGAACCATTATATTAAATAAATTAATTTTAAAAATATTAATACTGTACATTATTTTAATGTAGCCTAAATCAATATAAATGGGTTCTAATTTTAATGTTAATATTTTATATACCTTGGTTTTTTTGTTCATCCAGGTTTTGCTTCTTGCTTTCTATTATCTTTATCCGCCAATGGAGAAACAAACAAAATTTGATGTTGGAAATATTCTAAAAAATATTGAAAATGACTAGAAAAAAATTTTCGAGGTTTTTTTTTTTTTAATCTAAAAAATTTTAATAAAAAAGAAAAGAATTGTGTTTTCCTTTTCTTCATGGATGTTTTTATAAACAGGGTTGATGTTAAATATAGATTTATTTGCAAAATTGAACCCTTTAAAGAACATTCATAAAGAGTAAAAAAAAAAATTTTGACGGAAAATAAATGTGAAGGCTAAGCATGGTGACTTATAGAAGCCAAAAATATCTTTGGCTTAGTTCGGTTTCATTGCAAAATTACAGATATATGTTTTGTTTAATACATTTACAGTATATGAGTAGAATGGTTAATGGTATTGAGGTAAAGATTCTTTCTTAATAAGAATAGTTCAGTTTTGTTCCCTTATTATTTTCCTCTTTCTCTTTTGCTTTTTGAATAATACTTATTTACTGACTGAATATTTTCGGGGAGATATTTAATTTGACGAGATTTTTATAGGAAGGAATTGATTTAATTAAAAAAAATAAAATTAATAGCTATTATGTTCTGTGTAATGATGGTAGACACTTTTCTCTAAAGTGAAAAATTAATGAGATATAAATTAAAAGTAAGAAAAGGTGACAATATTAATTATTATGCCATATTTTCTTATGTATAAACACACGCATTTTTTACTTTCTCATACCTATATAAGAATATATAGTATAAAGTATTGTGATAGCAAAAAAAAAAAATCGAATAACGGAAATATACAGGTTTCGTAAAAATGACTTATTCAAAATATCTCAAAAAATCTGGTGTGACTGGCGCACAGCACACAACTTTCTCTTACCCTTCGGTAAGAGAAAGTTGTGCACTGTGCTGGTCACACCAGATTTTTGTGTCGAGATATATTTAGTTTCCCATAGCACCTTAGTTTCAAACTTGCATTTTAAATGTTGATTGCTTGAAATAAACTATGGTTATTTTTCAAAATTTTAATCTCATATTTGGACATTTTATACACAATATAGATTCGTAAATAAATACAAAATTTCATAAGAATTGGAAAAAAAATTTTAAATGCGTAAAAAGTTCCAAAGGGGACCCCCTTTTGAATCGAAATTAACATACAAATCCCTATAGGAAATTAACATTGGCCAAATGCGAAGATAAGGTAGAAAAATTTAAAACGCGTAGAAAGAGAGAGATAGTTTTGTGAGAGAGAGAGAGATATGTTTTCTCCGAAAAAAAAATGGGCGTTTAAATAATAATTGATTTTTAATCTAATAAAAAGAAAAAGATTTAAATTCGGTTACCATGGCAACCATTTATTTCTCCTATCTTTCCTATGAAGCACAAGAGTAAAGTGTGCTTCAAACAATTTTGAGGGCAAAACGAGAATATACATTTGAAAGAGCATCTAAAAAAGAAGAGATTTTTGAATTTTAATCAAAATCGTTAGAGCGAATTTTGAGAAAATCGAAAAAAACTGAAAAAGTACATCAGTAAAGTACTAGTACTTTTTGGCCGATTTTGATTAAAAGCTTATTTTGTCGGTCCCGGGTGGTGTTTAACTTAAATATAAAATTTCAGCCTCATAGCTCAATTCCTTCATGCTTAAAATTGAACACACACAGACACACACACACACACACACACACACACACACAGACAGACAGACAGACCATGTCGCGAAAACCACTTTTTTGGATTCAGGGGACCTCAAAACGTGAAGATCCATCAAAATCTCGACATCGAATTTTTGACATGAAACCAATACTTTCTCTCTATATATATATTACATATATACATAGGTAAGAGAAAGTAAAAACAATCTAAAAGTCATTATAAATCAAGAATTATGTCTCCTCAGCTTTGGTTTCTAATAACAGCGATGCGCGCATTTAACACAAAAGAAAATATGCTTCTTCGAAGAATATTCATTTAAATAAATAAATAATATTTCAAATATAAAAACGCACATGCTTGAATACTGTGCTTTTCCATCAGGGCCGATTTTTTGATTTTGCAGCCGAGTTTTGACTAAATCAAGCGGAAAGACGCAAGATACGCCAATGATACCAGCAATTCCTCCGTTGACAATTTTCGGAATGAGCCTGTTAACAAAGAAAAATTGAATAAAGATAAATTATAGCCATGAAGGTGGTGGAACGAAATCAATAAAATGATAAAATTAACTTGCTATCACCGTTGAATTGGGTAAGTGGAAAATCTAATTCATGCCTCATCACTTAATCCACTCTAATAGGATTTTATAAAAAGAATAAACAATACTAATATCAATATGCTTATAAACGAAGTTGGCCTGAGTTAAAATTCTGAAGAGATTGTCAAAAAATTATTAGGCCGCAAATTTGGAGTGAGTCCAAAAAAATTTTTTATTAACCTTCATTTTTAACTAGCCTTTGAGGGCGTTTTTTTTTTTTTTTTTTTTTTTTTTTTTTTTTTTTTTTTTTTAGTATTCGAATCTGGTCACCATTCACACAAGGGCCGATACAAGGGGGGGGGGGGGGTAAAGGAGGTAATTACCCCCCCTGAGATTTGAAAAAAAATTTATTTTGAATGTAAAATTTTAAAAATTAATACATAAAAATTTTATTTGTATTTATATTCTGGCAAACAAGTACAGAATGCGCCTTTAAACTACCGAAATTAAGAAAAAATTTGTGCTGTGCGACCAATCACACCAGATCCCCCCCCCCCCCCCGAAAAACACCTCTGGATCCGCCCTTGCATTCACAACAGATTTTTACAATTTAACTAAATGTACCAGGTGATACAGACCCCCCTGAAGAATGAAGCGGAGATTCATCTCACCTTGGTTTTGGACAGAACAACATGAATTTCTTTTATCTGGTGGACATATCTTTTATTTTTTATCATTAAACGCCACATCTATTATGATCATGGAGGAATTTTCAAGGCCGCGAAGAAGAAAAATAGCAAAACGATATATTTCCGTATTCTCGGGAAACTTGAAATGATCTGGCCACAAACTTTTTTACTAGAATGGATAATTTTGGATCAGTAGAGCAAAAGGTACAATTTTTGGCACAGGAAGAGTCAGATTGAGTGAGTATAGAAAAAAAAATTCACTTGAACTTAAGATTATACAGGAAGGTCGACTGCTTTAATCCGCTCAGCTAAATCTAAGAATATCCACACAATCCTCTTGTATGAATAGACTAATCATAAGTTACTATAATTAGTTTTTTATTTAATGCTTAGCATTAATCAGAAAATGTTAATTCAACAAAATTAATTGACATTAACTTTTATTAAAATTAAGATGAAGACAAATATATGTTATTGATTTTATAATGGATTTAATCCCATTAATGAGCTAAAGAGAGGCGTTGCCAAAGTAACTGTTGGCATACAAGAGACGGATTTTTTTTTTCTCTCCACTTTGCTTTTTATTTTAGAAGACATTGACTTTATTTTAAAGGAGGAAGGAAATTAAAATAAATTTTTTTAGCCCAATAAAGAAATTTGTAGGGAAAGGATCTGTATACAAGTTTTTAGGGGGGGGGGGGGAGTGGAGGCGGATAGGGTCGATAGAATTTTCTGAAGTCAGGAATACCTTTTTTCAATTATTTACACCCTAGAGAAGCGTCATTTTAAATTTTATTAAAATCGAGTGAAAAATTTAAAAAAATTAATTTTAGGGGGGAGAGGGGTAAGGTCGCAAGAGTCGAAAAAACTTTTTGAAATGTCGACTTTTATGGGAAGGAAGAATTTTTATTTTCTATTTGAAAGATTTGATTAAATTAATATATTCTTTCCTTTGGAAGATTTGTGAGCCCCTGATAAGGGGAGGGGGTTCCCTACCCCTAATTGAAATAATTTAAAATAAATAATAATATTCAATGTATATTTTAATTAAGCTAAATAATCTTTTTTAATGCAAATGAAGGGGCGAAGCTACTTTTAACGCAACTAATCCGACCGCTATGCATTTTGGTTGCCTAAGCTCAAGGCATCGAGATCAGACACTTTTGAGGCTCACTGTACCAGAAACAAAAATCTTTACCACTATCCTAAGATTTCTTAATTGACATTAGTTTCTCGAGCCTAGTGTCCCGGGTTCGCTTTCCGTCCCAGGCGAGACAATTTTTTTTTCATTTGAATTGGCTTTTAATCATTTGAAATAAATAGGGATGGGGCAAGCCCGGATCTAAGGGGGTGGGGGCATGTGTCCCGGGCGGCACATATCAGGAGGCGGCAAGATAGGAAAAGTGGTTCACAAAAACCAAATGAAATTAGCAGGTGCCGATTTAGGCATTTGCTGCCTATAGGCAGTGGACTCTTGTCGCCCCCTCCCCTTCAACCACCCCAACACCGAGAAATGCCCTAACACGCTGGTGGACTTCTGATTACCTATATCTTTTCAACATCAAATACTTTTTTATTTGAAAATAAAAATTAAGGTAGAGAGATTTAGTAGAAAATCAGTATTTTTCCACAAATTTTGCAACCCCAGGCGCTTGCCTAGTTACTTCTTTATTGTTGGAATACAAAGAGGCTTTATAAATATGTAGATATGTTGCTTTAAATAAAAATTTTATAAAAAAAATAAATAATAAATTTTGATAAGAGAATATTAAATAAATATTGAATGTTTTAATTATTTTTCTAAGAAAAAATGTTTTTGTTTAATTTGAAATTTCAGGTACAAATCTTATGTTGTTTTATATTTTTTGCCTTTTTAAATGCTTTTATTTAACTTACTCTTTCAAGGTCACCAACTTTATGGCTTTGTTAAGGACACTTCCCGATGAGCTAGAGGTGTGAAATTTGATATTTAAGAGTCATTTTTGATGACGCAAATTGTGAGTTTGGTTTTACCAAAATGGACCAAACTAATGTGGTACTTTATTTGAAACCCTTCGTGAATTAATGTAATTTCAAAAGACTTCCCGATGGGCTAGAGGTGTGAAATGTAATACTTAAGAGTCATTTTTGATGACGCCACTATATGGTGGTTTTGATCAAAATAGACCAAACTAATGTGGTACTTTATTTGAAACCCTTCGCGAATTAATGTAATTCCAAAAGACTTCCCGATGGGCTAGAGGTGTTAAATGTAATACTTAAGAGTCATTTTTGATGACGCCACTATATGGTGGTTTTGATCAAAATAGACCAAACTAATGTGGTACTTTATTTGAAACCCTTCGCGAATTAATGTAATTCCAAAAGACTTCCCGATGGGCTAGAGGTGTGAAATGTAATACTTAAGAGTCATTTTTGATGACGCCACTATATGGTGGTTTTGATCAAAATAGACCAAACTAATGTGGTACTTTATTTGAAACCCTTCGCGAATTAATGTAATTTCAAAAGACTTCCCGATGGGCTAGAGGTGTGAAATGTAATACTTAAGGATCATTTTTTATGATAAATAATTTTTTAATTGGGTCAAAATAGGTCAAACTAATGTGGTACTTTATTTGAAGCCTCACGCAAATAAGGCCCTATTAACTATAGTTTTGAATTTTGATATTTACGAGTCATTTTTTTATGATAATGAATAATTTTTCAATTGAACCAAATCAATACAGGCCAAACTAATGTGGTACTTTATCATATTGATGATTTTTGATAAGACTAAAAGACTAAAAAGCTTAAAATAAAAATAAAATAAAAAAAAAGATTTTTAAAAAAATGCTTTTATTTAAATTGAACTAAAAAGAGAGAAATAAGAAAGAAATAATTTAATTGTTCTTGTTAAAATTTTTTAATATTTATGACTTAAAATAAAAGCGTGGGGCGCGAGCCTCGGAATCACTTCGAAGCGCCCCACGCTTTTATTTTAAGTCAAATATTAAAAAATTTTAACAAGAACAATTAAATTATTTCTTTCTTATTTCTCTCTTTTTAGTTCAATTTAAATAAAAGCATTTTTTTAAAAATCTTTTTTTTTATTTTATTTTTTTCATATTAGTTTATCAGAAAAGTATCTATTTTAAAAATCTGATGAAAATAGTTGGCAAAAGTCACCCAAGGCGACGTGCAGAGTATAAAACTGAAATAAACATTTCATTGTGAGTAAATCATTAATAAAAATGCAGAAAAAAAGTTATTCATATAACTTATACTTATATAAGTAAAATAAATTGTATCATTAAATTTAAATATGTAATGTTTGGATTTGAATTAATCATAAAGTTAATCAAAGATAATTGGATTAGCTGAGGGGATAAAACAGTTGAAAACAACTCAGGTTCAAATTCACCTCATTGTAAAAAAATTATCCATCTATCTACCAGTGATCCCTCTTCTTGAGAAAAGAACCGAACGAAATTAATTTCATAAAATCGTCCCATTTACTGATAGAAATAAATAGGTAAGAGAAAGATCTCAAAAAGAGGGTTAGATATGTGATCCGTGAGCCACGGGCGAAATGCAGGTTGCCTACTACAGGCGCAAAAGCTGGTAACCTGTAAATACTATATCAATAATTCTAACAGTGAGTTAAATCACATGAATAAGCCTAGTATTTAACAAACTAATCAATTTTATGTTAATAAAAATGATGTTGCCATCAAATAAGAGGAATAAATTATGTAAAAGAATCACAAACAAGCACTTTTTATATAACTCGAATAAAAGCGGCCCCAGAGTGAAACACCCTGCCGCTAGTAAAACAAAGATATTGATTTAAAAAGATAGACTTTGGGATATAAAAGTTGATTTATTTGCATATGGAGAAGGCATCTTAAGAAGCCTATTTTGGTTAATAATAATAATATTTTGAAACATATCGAAATAAAGACGGGGTCTAAATAGCATTCGATTCCGAAAAAAGAAAAAAAAAAGTAATTAATTTATGGATTTGAATCAAAATCGTTAGAGTCAACCTAGAGAAAATCTAAAAAAAAAACTGAAAAAGTACATAAGTAAATTACAGTACTTTTTAACCGATTTTATTTAAAAGCTTATTTTTGCGACTTATGGGGGTAAAATTTTAATCTCGTAGTTCATTTCATTCATACCTTATTTTGAACAAAGAGACAGATTATTACTTGTTATAAGTATAAAATTCTAATAAATTTGCGGAGTTATTTGCCCCTGGAAGGGCCAGAGATACCTTCTCTTGGCTTTATTGTACTGAATTTGCCCCATTTTCGGCCCCAGAGAAGGCCAGAGGAGGGATCTATGGCCTTTCCAGGGGCAAATAACTGGCATTTTGAGGCTAGAATATCAGTTTTCATCGCAAGTGACATCTCGTTGTCCAAAAATATGGTCGCTTTATAGCCCAACTAAACTTTTTTTTCAATCGAAACTTTGAGATAAAAATTCTCACAGAAGATATTGTTCGATTTGAAAAAAAAAAAAAATTATATCTGTAATGTCCATTTGGGTGGGCAACTTTTGCCGGGTATTAATGTTACATTTCGCTCCGAAAAAAAAGTGGCAAAACAACCCACCCTAGTGGATACCAAACAAACGCTTCGATAATATTACCGAATATACCGGTATATCCGAATAAAAGAAATTGGACTACAGTTTCGAAAAGATGGCCTGAAATTTATTATTTAAATTATTTTCTGATTAAATTCTTTACAAGTATAAAATTCGAATAAAAAATTTTCTAACTATCAAAGAAACTGGGCTCATATTTGAGCATAACCGAAAATTCAACCAGAAAAAATGAGCGCCCAGGTCGATTTCGTGAACTTTCTATATATTTTTATTCCGTAATCATTTACAAAAAATTATAAAGAGAGCAATAAGTAATATATTTATACTATAAAACGGTCTCTCTCAAACTGTGCTGTTTTCTTGGGCTGTGAAAATTTTCCTATACAAAATATTATATTAATTTTTTGCTATTAGTCGAAAAATAAGGTCAGGAGTTTTAATTGTTTATTAAATAAAAATAATAGGAGGTTTAGATATATTAATGCGTATCTATATTTGAAATGAAGACAAACTATTAGTAAGATAAGGTTTGCCCTGAGATTTGACACGGAACGCAACGGAAAAAATTTTGATATATTATGAGCGCCGGGAACCGAAAAAGTTTGGGAACCCCTGCTATAGATTGAAGAATAAGAATAATAGTTCTAAATTTATTTTTTTCAAGATGTCTAGGCTATTATTAATAAAATAGGTGAACATTTTTCAAATTTTTAATTTATGAAGTGTTTTTAAGGTGTTTTTTTCAGCATTTAGACAGCATCTCTATTTTTCTAAATTAATTGATATCCTAATATAGGCTATATAAAAAGTTGAAGACAAAGGTGGTGGGGGCTTAAGCCTCCCTATTCCTTTTTTTAAGCCACTTAAGAATTTTCAGACGCTTTGGGATGCCTTTTTTTTAAACAAGCTTCTCATACAAATATCCACTATATTTTATTGTAATAAATAAGCACTAAAGAAAAATAATATTACTTTTAACAAACAATTTACCTACAAGACTATTATTTAATAAAACGTTTATCTATATTTAATTATAGAGCTTAGTTTTAGGTCAAAGATAAGGGTAACAAAAATCAAAATAACTATATTTACATATTCTATCTTATACTAACAACGAACTATCAAATTTTCATTAAAAACAACACATCGGGTAAGACCTATAAAGTTAATTAATTTTGTAAGAAAGTTAACAAACACTTCTATAATATTATAGTGGCTATTTACAAGGACATTGATTTAAACAAACAAAAAATTTGTTCAAATATGAAAAAATCTTATCATTAATCTGAGCTCTTGTTTGTTATAGCCTATATCGATAATTATTTAACATTTTATCTTATATAATAATCAATGAATAGTTAATTTTTCAATGAGCCTATTCATATTTATTTTAAGTGATCGATTTTTTCACTTTTATTTTAAGTTCAGAATTTTTTTTTATTTGTTATAAGGACGTTTTTTGGCATCTAAGGCCATTTAGAACCCAACTCTATTTTTCTCGCTTGGGACGGTAAGAGAACCCGGAACCTCAATCACGAGAAGCTAATAATGTATTCTTCTGAGCCACTGGTTCATAATTATTTTTATGTAGATTTAAGAAATAACCAAATTAATTATACATAAATAATGAGTATTAAAATAATTTTTTTCAATCTTTGTTTCAAAGATTACTTTTCTAAATCAATATAGGGGACGTAAGATTTAATATCCAACCAAAAAACGAGAAGGAAGTTTACTACTTAAACTGAGGTGCAGTTGGGATTCAAGTCAAAGTAAATAAGCAATCCTTATTTTTAATGTAGATTTATTGCCGACGAGCAGATTCACACAAATTTTTGGGTTTGGTCTTAGAAAAGGCCTGGAAAATTAAAAAAAAAAAATTTCCATTTTTCACGTTTTTTTATATGTGTGATCTATTTTAAAATATGTAAATGAGTTAATTGAGGCAACTGTGAATAAATAAACTTTCTCAGTGGTTTAACGTAAAAATAATATTGATGAATGAATTCTTACTACTTTAAAAATAAATATAGATGGTCTAACCCTGATTTTTTTTTTAAGGAATAAAAAAAAATAAAACTTTTCTCAGAAAAAAAAAATAATCAAAAGAGAAATAAATGAATCAATTCAAAAGCATATGTTTATTAATACTGAAAATAGACAAAATGACACTAGACAAGGAGTTTCAAAAGAAAGTTTCACCCTGGGGCTGTTTACTTGAAGAAAGGTAACCGTTACCCTGGTTAAAGGAAAGTTTCAAGAGTAATAATTTTTCTCTCTATCTCTACGGTCAATTTCTGACTATTGTTGATAAAAGAGAGCTAAAAATATTGAAAATCTAACATAAGTTTATTTTAAAATATTTTGCATATAAGCATGTCTAATTAAATCCGAGAAAAATATCGAATTTTTGTAGACTTAAGCAGCCAAAAATTAAATATAAAAAAAATGTATTGTGCACACTAAAATGCAGTCTAATTTAGAAGGAATCAAACCTGCCCTTTCCTAACAAAGATAATGGCTAGATAATAATGACTAGACCCATAGTCAGTAGCCAGGATGAAGACGTTCCCTAAACATCATTGGAATTTCAAATATTATTTAGTCGCTATTCCCCTTCTATATTTTCTCTTAGACACTTTTATCAATAATGGTATTCGTAAAATAAAGTTAATGGAAAGGTATTAAAAAAATGACCCCCCTGCCCTAAGTAGGGATGTGGGAGGGGAGGAATTGAAGCAGTAGACCTGAGTAAGTTATAACAAAAATTAAAAATTATTTCGTGGAATGAATGCGGTAAAATCCTAGAGTAAAGATCAGACCTTGACATTGGATGAAAAAATCACATTTATACTGTATATAAATAAAAAAAAAACAAAAAAAAACGATTGGTTTTTTGAGTTATAGATGTTCTTTCTATAGATTGTTCTTTAACCCTTTTCCCTTAATATCCCTATCAGTGGAAGGTTTTCGGGGCACCGATTGCATCGAGGGCAACGTTCGCGGCGGCGGGGGAGGTGCCGAGAGTTGAAAGTGGGGTCAGGACGTCATTGGTCCAATCGATATCACCAACCGAGATTGTCCGCGGCTTATCATTTTCAAATTTAATAAAGAACATCATTTCCTGTGCACATGTTAGTCTTAGTACGTCACTCACTAAAAGAACCAATGAAAAAAAAAATTTTTACAGAAAGTCAGGAATGAAAATTAACGATTATATAACGAAATAACACTTTTCATAGTCTCTTTATTTTGTTATTTATTCTTTCTATTAAATAGTCCTCACTTTACATTACGTTTAAGAATAAAATTTAATTTTGGCGAAGGTCAGCGCGCTAAACAGCTGAGTGTCTTTTTTAATAAGACAGCTTTAAATCGAAAATAGAAATGTAAATAAAGATTATTAAGTCAGAAAGTTATAAAATCAAATAAAAAATTAAACTAAATCTAAAGAGTGTTAATAATTATATTACTAAATTAATAGTTTTTTTTTTTTCGATTTAATTGAATGAAAGTAAAGATATATCTAGTGAGTAAAGAATAAAGAATGGAAATGTTTTGAATTAAAACCGGTCAAATTCAAGGACAGATGAATAAAATAAATTAAACTCACGGGAATCGGTTGACTTTTGCAACTTCAAGTGTTTTTTCAGTCATTTTTCTCTGAAATTAATAAAAAATATTTATATTAATTTTTGAATATATTAATATTATACAATATAAAATAGAGGGAAATAAAATAATAAATAATGTATTCTTATAGAATTTGTGGATATTATATTATATTCATTCAGCAGGTGTTGAAAGGTAAAATGTCAAAAAAAATGACAATTAGAAATTTTGATGCAAATAATAGTAAGGAGAAATAAATGAATAAGATAGAGAATTTTACTTACGGAGTTGTTCTGAATTCAATTTCCACTAATAAAATATATAAGATGTCCAGGTGAGGTTTGTTCACTTCACAAGCATTGAATTCAAGAATCTTGCACTTCAACTACTGGCCGAGAGCAAAGAGCTGTCAATTACGAGTGAAGACAGTAACATAATCATTCTTATCGTCATTATTGAAAAAGACTAAAACAAAAATATTTATAAAAAAAAATAGTAAAATATCTTTTACCTTTAAATTTATTATGAATATTACTATTTTTATCATTAAAATATAAAAATATATAATAATATTTTATTAAAAAAATGAATAATTAAAATAATAAAATACAATCGACAAACTAGAAGATTTTAAAAACATTCCTAGTGAATAAACTTCTCATATATCGTTCTTTTAAAACTGATATCCAAATGAATAGATAAGAATTTGCCAATTTTGCCTTTGGCTTTTTTAATCAACCCTACAGTCATGGTGGTTTATTAGGCAATTTTTTAAAATCAAAATATATTTTAGATTTTTTATAATCTTGGCAGCCCTGTTTTGACCATCTTCACCAAAATATGAACTAAAAGAAAATTTTCAATAAAAACAAATTTAATTTAATTTAGTTAGTGTATAAATATTAAAATATATAATAATTATAATGACTAATATTCATAGTGATTTTTAAAGCAAGTTTATAATTTAAAAAAAATTATATTTATAAATAAATGATATATAAATTTATAAACAATTGGGCTAAAATTTTTGTTTAGACTTCCCGGTGGTTGGAGGCGAGTGCGCATGCGCTCAGCCGATGTGCTTTGCTCTCTTGATGACAATCCTGTCACAACAAAATCTGCACATTGAAAGCAATCTGAGTATACATTTTTTTTCAGACAATAATCTATTTGCGTTTTCGTACGATTAATGTGGTTCATTTTCATTTTATTTCTTTTAAAATAATCCATGTACCTCAATATGTTTTAATATTCCTATCGTTATATTTCTTTTTTATCTTATATATAATTTCTTTTGTTGTGTCACCTTATTTAATGTCTTAAATTCTGTTTGTTAGTAACTCAAAATATTTATTTAATATTTCTTTTACATCAATTCCATATTGATTAATGTAAAAATGTTAAAAATTTAACCTGAAATGATTTTCTTTTTATCACAAATGAGTAATTATTGTTAATTATTTTCAGATAAATGTTGAATATATAATATATTTATAAATAATCTTTTAAAAAAAAAGAAAAAAAGCAAGATGCATAAAAAGAATTTTGTAAATAATTCCTCCTGCCTTAGGCTCTTAATGCAACGGGAAATCCAAGTAAGTCATATATCATTTGTTTATTATTTTTCTGATATAGTTTATTATATAACTTACATTTTAATAGTTGTTATTTATAACCTTAAAAATGATTTCTAATGAATCGCATAATATTAATACTAATTGTGAATTTGACATTCATGATCAATAATTACTTTTTTTGTTAAGATTATTTTCTTGAAATGGAAGATTTAGTGTATCTAATTTTAACCAAGATATTATAGGTCAAGTTGTAACAATAAAAAGGGGTATTTTTATTTTTTTATTTTATTTCGCTTTATTTGCAGTACTGGGTACTAAAGGCCTGAGTAAGGTGGACGATTTTCACCGAAACTGCTTGCTAGCGCAGTAGCCAGTTAGTTGTACAAATAAAGCGAAAAATAATAAAAATACCTCTTTATATTGTTACAACTTATATTACCTTAGTTAAAAATAGATGCAATAAATCTTCCATTTCAAGAAATAAAATAACAATGACTTTTACTTTGGCCCATTTTTAGTTTATATTTATATAAAACAATTTGCTTGAATGATTATACAAATATCTAACTAATTGTGGCTGTTAGTCAATCGCAACTTATTACTTATTTATTTAAAATCAAGAGTCAAATTAAAACACTATTTTTATTATTAATCATTTCTTGTGTCGTCAATTTTAAATACTTGAATTTTTTTTTCTAGGATTCAATAAATCGCATAGTGAGAAAAAAACTTCATGTCAATGAGGATTTTATAGATAGATTAGGTTTGGAACAAGCCCTTCCTGGACACACAGGCTGCGTAAATTGTTTGGAATGGAATGAATCTGGAAGGTTGTTTTAATTTTATTTTTAAATTCGATTATACTATTATATGTATGTTCCATTGAACAAGGTTTTTTGAAATTATATACGTATAATGATGAGAAGGTAGGGCAATCATCACTGTATTTAGGATTTTGATAAAAAAAGAGGGAGCTCTTTCATTGCTCACCTCAGCTTTTAGACCGATTTCATTTCTCCGTAATTTAATATTTAATTAGGCCTACTACACCAATGTAATATCAATTTTAATAATATATTTTTTTAAATATAAATTTATTTAATTAAATTTTTTCCAGTCTTTTGCTTTCTGGATCCGATGATGTTCATGTTATACTCTGGGATCCATTTCGTCATAAAAAAATTAAGTCGTTTCAAACTGGACATCATGGAAATATTTTTTCTGTCAAGGTAAACTGGTATAATTTTTAAAAATATATAATATATAATTTTGACATATGTTTTTGTGGCTGGAAGTATTTCTAAGGCGGAGTCAAAAACAAACATATGCAGCCAAAATTATTTATTTTATTGTGCCGTTCCAGGCTGACGTTTCGGCCTCTGGTCTAGGCCTCTTCAGAGCCGGAGAAGAGAATAAATGAAAATTAAAAATTTCAGCGATACACATTCGCGGAGAGCTCATAAGGACAACGAAAGAATCTTTCGAAGATGGCCTAGACCAGTGGCCAAAACGTCAGCCTGGAACGGCACAATAAAAGAAATAATTTTGGCTGCATATGTCTTGCAATTTTTTGTTTTTGACTTCGCCTTATAATATTTAATATTTCAATTTAAGAAGAGAACTTGAGTTAAAACAAACCATTTAAAAATTTCACGAAAAATAATTTTAAAACTAAATTTTACTTTATGGAGGCGCATAAAGGACAGGGAATTGACATTGGATTTAGAGTTTCAAATTTTATTCATTTGGTCACATTTCGAACAGGGCCTTATTTCAGAAGAGGTGGACTAGCCGCTCGCCTGGGGTTGCAAATTTTAGAGCCGCAAAATGCCTAAATCCGCCCCTGATTTCAAATTAAATTTCATTGCCATTCATAAGACTTGGTAACAGAAATACAACGGCCACTTTATCTCTTCAATTATTTTTATTATATTATTTTTCTAATTTTTTATTTTAGTTTTTACCTAAATCTGGAGATTCATTAATTGCTACAGCAGCTGCTGATTGTCGAATTCGAACTCATGATTTAGAAATGAAAGAAACCACTAGTGTTTGTACATGTCATTCAAATCGAGTCAAGAGACTTGCTACTGCACCAAATGTACCCTATATGCTTTGGAGTTCTTCAGAAGATGGAACAGTTAGGTAATAATTTGACAGAGGTATATGTATAGCTGATGTTATCGTATGAAGGTTTTAAATGAACGAGGCAGTTAGGTTTATTTCATTTTAAAATTTCAAGCCAGGGTTCATTTAAAACCATTTTCAGGACCAAGCTTTTGTTAAAAATAACCAAAATACGATCGATTTATTAACAATTGCTAAATCCTAAAGAGGACTTATTGGGGTCGAAACGTCGGCTCTGACTTAAGATATTAAAATTTGATAAACTCATTTGCCTTTCATCTCTCGAAGAAATCCAGCAAGTTATTTGCATTGAATTCTATGATAAGTGTTATTCATCCTCTTCCCCAAATCAACATGAATGAATTAAGTTATTAATCTTCTTCTCTGCTAGCCATTATTCTGAATTTCGGGGTAGGCGAAACAAAAGAAATACATGATCGTGAGTAGAATAAAGTTGGCCTGACCTTTGAAGGATAAAGCTGGCATAAAAGTTGTGGAAGAAACTGAATAGCAGATCGGGGCTGTAGAGATAATATGTTTGAAGTGAAAGAGGATGCAGCCAATAATTGAGCCTCTATTTAAAAATAATAATAAACACTCTTGAACGTTTCGACAAGAATCCACCCTGATATCTTCTATATTATTTTGTAAATAAAATAGATGAAGATAGAGGTTAGCCTGGTGGATATTATTGAGAAGGATGTAGATAAATAAAAATCTGGTGATAATCTGGCCAATTTATTCGGATCTTCTCCTTCCGCTATATGTTTACGTTTCCGAGTTCTAACGACTCCTTCTTCAGGACCATGCAGGGTTAAGAATTAAATTTTGTCATAATAAATTGTTGATTAATTTCGCTAGTGCATATATACTTAAAGGTAATAGGGCCAGACAAAGAATGATTATCATCTCCAGATTTTTATTTATCTACACCTTTCTCAGTAAATAAAATAAATAAGGATCAGGATTGATCTCCTCTCTTCAGCCACTGATTGCCTGACTGGCTCCACTGAATATGATGGCTCCACTGAATATGATCACTTTATCACCGACTTATATGTACTTAAAGTAGAAGGTGAATATGATTATGTTGCTTTTTATTTCAGACAATTTGATTTACGCACTCCTCACGCTTGTACTCGTGATACAGCTAATGTTCTTATTAATCTAATAACACATATTGGACGATATGTGGAGGCGAAATGCATAGCTGTGAATCCCACCCGTCCTGAGCTAATAGCAGTGGGTGCAAATGATCCATTTATACGGCTTTATGATCGACGCATGATTGTTCCTACACAATATCAGGTAATTAGGGTTAAATTTCTAAGAAAGAACCAATAAATTTTATACATTATATTTAAGAAATTACCTTTCTTGTTTCATTATATCCAATATTTTTTTTTTTGTTTTGTTTTAGTTTCCACCAACAGCAGCCAGTAATGGTCGAAGAATTTCAACGAGCAACAACGAAGACAACCTGCCAATTAATTGTGCTCAATATTTTGTTGCAGGTTTGTATATATATATATATTTCTTTAAAATTTTAGGCAAAATCCCAACAAATTTAAATTTTCTTTCATTGACGTCATTAATTTGATACCCAGTATCAAGTGGATATCTACCCCTAAAGCGTTACTAAACGCGGCTTTCCCTTCACTCCGGTTGAGTTAGTGAAAGTCGCTAAGTCGCTCACTTAATAAAAATCCCAACAAATCTGAATTTTCTTATTTACGTCACTCGAAACCAAGAAAAAGGCGGTTGCCGACATGTCTCAACAGATAACCGATTTCTTACCTTTTACCTATATGATAAGGAATTTTCTGTAGAACTTTCATTACGCGGTGTATTTATTTTTCTTAATCTTTTTTTTTTTTTTTTTTTTTAGGTCATTTACCTTTAAAATACCAAGATTATCGTCGTAGATTTCGCAATCTCGCTTCTACCTATTTAACATTTGACGCTGATGGTACAGAGCTTCTAGTCAATTTAGGCGGTGAACAGATTTATCTCTTTGATATTAATAATAGAAGAAAGGCCAAAGTTTTTCCACCATTAAACCGAATTATTAATGGTATTGATCTCGGTGAGTAAAAGGTTTTCGAGTATATAATCAATTGAAAAATTTTAAAAATTCTAAGAATAAAATACACTCTAATATCTTGATTGACTCCGTCCAAGTGCTGACACTCATTTATTCATTTTTTTTTTTTTTTTGTTTCTTATATTTAGCCTCAGCTTCAACGGCATCTTCATCAGGAATCCAGAAAGCGACATCAAGTAATGGTGTGTCTTTTAATCAATCTGTATTTTCTCCCAAAAAGAATACACTAAGTGCACGCATTGAAGCTCTTAAACAACGGGTAAATAAAAAAAAATCAATTTGCATTATTCTTTCTTTATCTTTCTTTTTTTTTCTAATAAATAGTATTTTGATTTTTCTCACAGGCCAACAATGAATTTGAAAATCACAATTTCTCTCAGGCCATTACCTATTACAACAAGGCAATTCGAATGAATCGGCAGGCCGCTGTTCTCTATAGCAATCGAGCTGCAGCTTATATGAAAAGAAATTGGTAATCAGCCATGGATTTTATTTTAATTCACTATTTTAAATACTTAAAAATTCTTCTTTTTTCTCTAGGGATGGTGATATTTATGAAGCTTTACGTGATTGCCAAAGTGCTTTACTCCTAGAGCCTGACCATGTCAAAGCACATTTTAGGTAAGAATAAGCATTTTCTGTCTGTATTAAGAAATATTCTCCTAGTAGTAGACAATTCTAATTCACAATTATCCCACAATTAAAAGATGTTATGCATGAACCAAGCGCCATTAACCTAAATCTGAGATAGAGGGCATTTCATTTGCACAACTGTAAACAAAACCAATGGCAATGACTTTTTTTCTTGTTTAAAAAAAAGTGCACAGAGTAATAATGTTGTGATTTAAATAAAGAGGTAAATCTTCTTTTTCCCTGCAAGATGGCGGTTTTATCTCAATTTCGATCATAATGGCGCTTGGTTCCTTTATGCATCACATCGTCCAATTATTTGTTGCCTGCCAAGCTCCCAAGCTTTTTTTCTTCGGGATCCTTTGCTTTCACAATGATTCAGATATCTTAAAACAAATGAACTTAACCGACAGTTTTTACTTTCTCTTACCTATGTATATATGTAATATATATAGAGAGAGGACAAAAATTCGAGTCGAGATTTTGATGGATATACACGTTTTGAGGTCCCCTGAATCCAAAAAAGATGGTTTTTCGCGAAAAAAAAATCCAAAAAAAAAAAAAGAAAAAAGGTTAAAATTTTTTTTTTTTTTTATCGAAGAAAAGGTCGCCGAATACCCCGGAACCGCCGCTGTGGGTTCTATAATAAAAAAATAAACATGGGCCTGCTAGGGCCTTTTGTTCATTCTTCTACATACTGATTTAGCTATTCACCTCGCTAACATAAAAAAATGTTTTTTTATTTTAATTTCAGAATGGCTAGATGTCTTCATGTACTTAAGAGGAGTAAAGAAGCTCTCTATTCAATTGAACAATTTGTTAAAAAATTTCCAGCACATGCTAATAGTGTTGCATGTAAAGCATTATTAATGGATATTCGAGAACATTCTGTATCGGTATTATTATATTATTTTAAATATAAATTCAATCTTAAATGATAAAAAATAAAATTTTAAATTTCAGACACCAAAATCTTCCTCACAAAGTACAACTCAATCTCCAAATGGAAATAACCCTTGTATATGTGTAGAAGAGTCAGAGGGGGAAGAGGAAGAGGATGCAAATAATAGTGATAATTTTAGTCAAGGTGATCCTCCATTTGAAGTCGGAGAACAAAATTTGTATGATATTGAAGTGGATCTCAATGTCTCAGGATCACCCGCAACAGCCAAAGAACATGAATGGAGATCCCAAGCATACGATTACGAATTGCGTTTTTGCGGACATTGCAACATTACTACGGATATCAAGGAAGCGAACTTTTTTGGCAGGTCAATTGCTCACTTCTACTATAGTATTGATAATATTGCCAATGATTTGAGAGTTAAAACTTTCACAGTGGTTGTTATTAAAATAAAAATCCTTGATTTCGAGTAAACCTTGGTATACGAAGGGCGTACAAAAAGAAATCGAACTTTTGCTGTATCAGCTTTATTGCTTATTGTGCAACAATTTAACCTCTGTCCCCTTCTACTGGCAATACATCGTTCCTATCGTTTCTTCCATTTTTGGAATGCCTCCTGGAACACATTTTATGGTACGGCGCGCAGGCTTCTCGTCGCATTGTGCTATATTCCCTCTTTGGTTTGGAAATGACGTCCTTTCAAAGTGTTTTTTAGTTTGTGAAACAAGAAAAACAGGAAAAAGGATGCTATGCGCAAGAAGAGGCCTGAATTATGGGAAAACTAGAGTTGGATGTTGCATCATGACAATGCGCCAGCTCACGCGACATTCCTTGTCTGCAGTATCTAGCAAAACACCACATTCCCGTTGTGCCCCATCCGAACAAACTTTTTCCTGTTTTCCAAAAACACGTTGAAAGGACATCCATGTTTCCAAACCATAGATGAGATTTAGGACAATGCAACAAGAAGTCTGCCCGTACCATAAAATGTGTTCCAGGAGGCGTTCCGAAAATGGAAGAAACGATGGGAACGATGTATTGCCAGTAGAAGGGGACAGAGCTTAAAACGTTGTACAATAAGCAATAAAGCTGATACAGCAAAAGTTCGATTTCTTTTTGTACGCACCTCGTATTTGTTTGTGATACAAGGTTTCGACCACTCATTCTGCGGCCTCCTTCAGAATTAAATCACAAATAAACACAAAGCTTCTTACATCTAATCAAGTTCAAAATATAGATCGCTAGATGTGTGCTTTGTGTTTATATGTGATTTTATTTTGAAGGCCGCATAATGACTGGCCGAAACAGTAGCGTAACGTACACCCCCGCAAACCCCGCGATACGGGGGGGGGGCTTTCAAGACCATGAAAAATGATATATTCTTTTTTTCCTTTTATAACATATCATTTTTCCCTTTTCACATGAGCCCCGGGGCGGGCCTCTCTAAGACAAAACTTTTATTAAAAAAAATGCTTAAATATTAATATATTTCA
>JAKCPI010022564.1:0-14340 GCA_023213315.1 Euborellia annulipes | reverse complement strand
ATTTTCGAAAAAAAATTTTTTTTTAGATTAATCGCATTAAATAATAGATATTTAAAAAAAAAAAGGAGCTCTATAAGTTAGATGAAATTAGTAATCATTGTGTTAAAAAATAATTAATTTTTTTGCCTTTAATTAATTAGCTGGAAAGTCTAGAATGAAATGCAATTTGTCCCTTGTTTTCCTATGGGAACACTAACGCCATCTTGCCGCCTAGAGGAACTCGGTAGTCAAAAAAGCTTTCTAACGACTTTTCGAGACGCGCACCTTAAAGTCTCATTAGCCAGAATCGTTTCTTTTTTAAAAATCTTGAAAATATTTTATGACCTAGGTCTATTGAAATTTTCTATTTTTTACTTAAGCCCTGGAAGAGGTAAATAAAAGTAAAAAAAGCGATTAAACAAACGTATCAAATATCTTAAGGGGGTCCAGGAGCGACGTCTAAACGTACTTTTAAAAAACTAGACTATTACCAGGAATTTTTCAATGCGGTTTTTTTAAAATGAATATTAAATTCTTAAGAGATTATTGGGACATCGAGCTATAATTTTTTTAATGACTTATTGAAAATTATCTTTATTAATTTTTTTTGTTATCAAGCAAATACAAAAAACAATCTGTCCCAATAATCTTTAATTTTTTTTTTAATTTAAAAATGAATTTATTGTTATTATTAATCAGATATTAATTAAGAAATTTTTAAAATAAGCTTAGATGATTTATTTAAAACTAACTCTCAAATTAGTTCAGCATTCTTGCAATAGATGGCAGGCTAGTCTAACAGCCGATATGGTATTAGCCTATATCTGGCCTATATTTATATATTTTTATGAGAAGATGGAAAAAGAATTAAATAAAATATATAATTATTTATAGAATAATTAATGGGAGATTTTATTAACTTTTAATTTTTAATTACTTTCTTAATTCTCTGTTTGCATCTCGGAAACTACTTGACGGATTTTCATTGGTTTTTTTTTTTCAATGTGTAGTGATTTTTTGGGAGAATATTTTTAGGCTTGATTTTATTTTAAGGATAGATAGATAAATAGAATTTACTATCGCAAAAATAAAACCGAAAAATCTTTGAATAACAATAAAGGCTTTGCATTTGGGAATAAAATCGAATTCGAATTGTTTTGTATATTTTATCAATCCCTAAGCGTCGAAATGAAAAGGAGGGATGTATAGCAAGCAAGCATATTCGTAAAGTAATTTGCTAATTATTTCCAAGATCCGAGTTGCATGTCGCCTGAGAGAGACAGAGAGAGAGAAATAAGAGCTAGGAATAATCATTGTGTGTGTAGTATAAGTGAACAGAGGCAACACTAATTATGCTAATTATATTTTCTTTTCGCATGTGCATCCCAGGCGGTCTTTGTTTCACTCGCGCGTGGCATATTAATTAAAGTTTGTGGCTGCTGAGGTCCAAGGAGCAAAGTTCGCCTTCTTCTTCTACTTCTTTACGCCCCCTCCCCCTCCCCCCACACTTCTTACTGCGAGCCGGGATTATTTGTTGTAATCAAAAAGTTTCAGAGCTGAGATTCGAGTCAAGGCTGCTGTGCGGCTTTTTCGGTAAAATTCTTTCTCTTAACAATCCTTTTTCTTTCACTTTCTCACAACCCCAAATCCTTATTCTTTCTCTTTTTGGATGGAGCCAAAAATCAACTTCATTTTTTCAATACTAAGAATCCCTCTTAACTTTTTTTTTGTTTAACATCGCTTCAAGCAACCTTCTAAAAGTTACGTTCGATCTTTTATATAATTAGTCTTACTATTCATTTAATCAATTATCCGGTATTTTCAAAAAATGTGCCAAAAACCTTTTTTAAGCCAATGATTTTTTAAACTTTTCAACACTTTTAATTGTAAGGAAAATTTACAGAGCACCAAAATCACTAATCATAAAACCATCAACAATTTTGTAAAAAAATTTTTCGAAATTTTCTCAAGTTTTTTTAATCATTTGGCCTTAATTGTCGAAAAAAACCTTAAAAAATAATAATTAAAAAAAAAAAATTGTTTTAAGTTTTTTTGGCATCTTAAAGATACTCACTCATTGACAATATTGACTATTTTCCTAATCTCTAGCCTCTCGGCCACGGAGGGGGTTAGGGGGGGGGGGGGCAAAAAAAGATCATAAAAGAATCTATTAATGAAAATTGTTTTAAGTTCTTTTCTTTTAAAATTGAAGCAAAAGAAAAAATTTTTCTATTATTTTTTAATGGTAATGAAATAATTATTGCTTGAAGAAGTCTTTTTTTAAAGTGAAACTTTTATTTGATGCCCTAGCTCTTCTATCAGCATGTCGCGTTACAGGCCGTGACATCACAAGCCGTGACGACAAAAATAGGAAAGTTGAAATTTAATATATATATCGCAACGTTTTTGAAGAGTCAAGAACGGGAAGGACGTAACCAGGGAGAGTATCTGCTCGCAAAATAAAAAATAAAATTTAAAAAAAAATATAAATTATAATTTATTTAAAAAAAAATTCAAATTTAAAATTTATTGAAAAATATTTAATAAAATAAAAAGGTATAAATAGATGGTTGGTGTCTTCGGTGGGGATTGGCGTTTCGGTCGCAAGTGGCCGACCTTCGTCCGAACTGCAGTGAAGACGGACGTTTCGGTCCTCTGCCTTAAATGGTGACCGTCTCTCGGCCCGAAGACAAAATAGGTGGTGGCGGCGGCTGCACATCGAGTGGTGTCGAGGGCGGCTCCATAGCCATCGAATGAGTGTGAATAGTTGGCGGCCTCACAGCCCGCCGTTGAGATATGTTGGCGGCTGAATAATGAGCCATCGAGTGAAGATGATAGTGGCTTCACAGCCCGCCAATGAATGAGTTAGCGGCCCCACAGCCCGCAGTCGAATGATGATATATATTTCTGATGGTGGACGACGACCAACTCCTCTCACAAGTGGGGAAGGTGGAGAAAAAGGATTAATTATTTCTTTAATTACAAATTTCTCAATAAATCTCATTTTAGAATTTTATATTTAAACTTATATCTTAATACGGAAAGGGATTAATAATTATTATTATTATTCCCGAACTGGATTTATAAAAAAAAAAAATTTAGAAAAATAGGCTAAAATCAATATTAAAATAAAAAAAAACGATCTCTCCCTGGGATCGTTGCGTCCTCACTCTTCCCACAAAAAAAATTTTTTTATAAAATTTTATAAAAAAAATTTTTTAATGTTCACTGGGGTCAAAAAAAAATTAAAATAAGTGGCGTCATTAGGTTAGGTAAAGGGGTGGGTGGTGTGCATTTTATTAAAATTAAGATAAAAATTAATAAATAGAAAAATAAAATTAAGGTCATTCCAAATTCCAATTTGACGAGTTATTTCGGGTTCATAAAAAATAATTAAAATGTATAAAAAATTAAAAGTGAATTTAAAAAATAAAAATTAAAAATTAAAAATTAAAAAACTATTGAATAAAAAAAATGTATTTTTAGCCTAGGCCCTCGCTTCAGTCCAAGTCCCCGACTCTAGCTCGATAGTTATACTTTGTTTTAAAAACTATTACTTTTTGCAGAGATCGAATGGGGGTAAATTGGAGATCTTCAGAAAATTTCATGGTTTGATGGTATCTCGTATTTTGAATATTATTTGCCAATATTATACCAATGCCACTACTTTTTGCCGGCCTTCACAACTATAATCGTAGAGGAAGGAACCTCAGAAAATTTCATGGCATGTTCTATTCTGCAAGTAAATATTTAATATTGGCAATTAATTAATATTTCATCAAAAACCACTACTTTTCGCCGAGATCTTAACTAATAAAAAATATAATTTAAAAATAAAATGGGAAATTATCTCCGAAAATTTCATAGTTTGATGTTAAAATAATTATAATATAAATAAACCACTACTTTTCGCCGGCCTCGAAATGTTATAATAATAGAGGAACCTCAGAAAATTTCGTGGCTTGGTATTGTTCGCCTAGAAAATTATAATTAATAAAAGAAAATAAAAAAATTAAAATATAAGCATCGGTCATTCTACGGTCACACCGACCAAAGCTTAGGCCCTTATGACCCGAAATACATTCTTACGTCCGTTCCCAATGGAACCTTTGACGAGTAATTAAAAATATTTAAAATAATTAACGAAATAACGGAACAGAAGTGAATGAACCGAGAATAGATTAAAAAATTAATCGTGATATCAATTCACTTCTTTGTGAAATTAGAATTTGGAATGATATTTTTGGACGGGAATTTATTTTAAAATTTTGAAAAAAGATAACCGAAAGATAAAAAAATTGAATAAAAATTTAAAGAATGTAAAAAAAATTAAATAAAATGCACAAAGTTAAAAAATTGGGTTAAAAGGGGAGGAGGGATAGTCAAGAAGGGGCTATTATTTAGGGGTAAATGACGCCACTTACCATTTCGATGCATAATGATGCGATTCTGGGTAACGCGGGAATGGAACCGCGGCCTGCATTGTTCAAAGATATCCCAGCACCTCCACCACGCAACGTTTTTGAAGAGTCAAGAACGGGGAGGACGAAACCAGGGAGAGTGATCTGCTCGCAAAAATAAAAAATAAAATTTAAAAAAAAATATAAATTATAATTTATTAAAAAAAATATTTGAAATTCTATTGAAAAACATTAAAAAAAAATTAAGGTATAGATAGATGGTTGGTGTCTTCGGTGGGGATTGGCGTTTCGGTCGCAAGTGGCCGACCTTCGTCCGAACTGCAGTGAAGACGGACGTTTCGGTCCTCTGCATTAAATGGTGACCGTCTCTCGGCCCGAAGACAAAATAGGTGGTGGCGGTGGCTGCACATCGAGTGGTGTGGAGGGCGGCTCCATAGCCATCGAATGTGTGTGTTGGCGGCCTCACAGCCCGCCGTTGAGATATGTTGGCGGCTGAATAATGAGCCATCGAGTGAAGATGATAGTGGCTTCACAGCCCGCCAATGAATGGGTTAGCGGCCCCACAGCCCGCAGTCGAATGATATTCTTCCAGTTCCTTGACCAACCTCCTCTGTACTCAAATGGAGAAGGGGAAAAAAAGGATTATTTATTTTATTAATATCTTTCAATCAATTCCTGGTTCTTTCTTTATTTTAAAACGGGATTAATAATCTATTTTTCAAGATTATTTCCCGAATAGGATTTAAAAAAAAATTAAAATTAGAGCAAATCAATATTAAAATAATAAAAAAAAAAACGATCTCTCCCTGGGATCGTTGCGATATGACGAATTATAAAAAAATAATTATGATATTTAATTATTCAATTTTTAAATTGATAAAATATAATATTTAAAATAATTTAAAAATGATTCAAATATTCAATTACTGAATAAATATTGTTCTCAGTTTTTAACATGCGTCTATTGATTAATAAATAAAGAATTATATATATCATGTGTTGGTCCATGAAGTAATTATGAAAAACATATAACCAAGTATTTATTCATTTAAATAAGCGAAAAATGTAGGTACCGCCTGGAGTCGCACCACGGATCTGCTTATTTAAATTAATCATCTATATAAGATGTTCCTTTCTCGGCACTCTTGGTTGAAATTTAGATGGTAGGTTTTCAATTTATTAATAAATTTTCATATTTTATTAACAGAGGTTTTTTATTTGGTTGGTTTACAATGCGGGCCGTTCACAAATGTTTCGGCTTTCGCCATCTTCAGAACCTTAAAATTAATTACATTTTTTTGTACAAAGATTTAACATATTAAATATAAATTTTTTTACCTCTTGCATCTTGTTAATATAATCCCAATGAGATATCCCAGAGGTAAATTTCTACTTGTGATTATCTGATTGTTTTTATAAAAGAAAATGAAAATCTTAATTGTAAAATTTCTAGGTTTGAACCATGAAAGTTTCCATTAAAAAATATATACGATTTTTTAAAAATAATGAAATAATCACAAGGAGAAAACTTAATATTTTTAACTTAATATTATCCCTAATTGTACTTTGACCAGATCACTCATTGAAAGGGATAAACACAATAGATAAAAAATATTCAGGTCAACTAACTTAAATCTATGAAAAGATAAATTCCAAAGATGCATACAAAAAAGGATTAACATCCTATTCAATCTATGTTTAAGATAAAAATATTTTTTCTGAAAAAACCGGCCAACTGGTTGTCTCAGCCATTTAATGATCCTGAATTTTGTTTTTGTTTTTTTTTTTTTCTTATCAATATCCTACAACAACTGAGGAGAAATTTTTCAAAGTAACTTCCAGATTTTTCTAAAATAAAAATATTTTGTTTGCATTTAGGCATAACATCCGAAAATGTTCCCTGAATTTAACAAATAAACCTGAACAAGAGACTGTCAAAAAACACTTATGGGGGACCGGGAGCGAAGTGGTTACGCATATTTTTCCCGATAAGATGGCGTAGTGTGTCAAAAAAAGAATGCCCGAAAATCAAGTAATTCAAAAATTTGCCAAGAGATGTTAGTGTGGTAGCTAATAATTTAATGCATTTGGTTGATTTTCATTGATCTTTTTAACAATAAATACTTTATAAATATTATGAATCTTTTATAAAAGCATAAAAATATATAAATATAGGCCAGATATAGGCTAATACCATATCGGCTGTTAGACTAGCCTGCCATCTATTGCAAGAATGCTGAACTAATTTGAGAGTTAGTTTTTAAATAAATCATCTAAGCTTATTTTAAAAATTTCTTAATTAATATGTGATTAATAATAACAATAAATTCATTTTTAAATTTAAAAAAAATTAAAGATTATTGGGAGAGATTGTTTTTTTGCATTTGCTTGATAACAAAAAAATTAATTACGATAATTTTTTAATAAGTCATTAAAAAAATTATAGTTCGATGTCCCAATAATCTCTTATGAATTTAATTCATTAAAAAAAAAAACCGCATTCCTTATAATAGTCTAGTTTTTTTAAGTACGTTTACACGTCGCTCCTGAACCCCCGTTAAAGAAAAATTTCTTTTCGTTTTCAACTTAAATTATAAGCCTATTTTAGATATTTCCGTTGAAATTTGAGATGTTCATATTAATAAAGGAGAAACAAGTAAAAAATAACCATTTAGAAAATGGCCTGTTCGTTATCAAACCCTTCATCCCTCCCTCACCCACTAAGATTTCGGGCTTTATTTTAGATTGGACATCTGAGAATTAAATGTTGGCTGTTGTTACGAATAATTAACAAAATAGAATAGAAATACAATCCGGGAATAGTTTCATCAAATGGAGCGTTTGGAAAGGCTATATAATAATACCGTAATACTACTACTACTAGAGCCTTATTATTATTTGAACCAACGTTGCTTTGATGTTAGAGAGAGGGAATTAACTACTTCAATTAATTCCATTTATTAAATAAAATATTATTATTGTTAAAATGAGATTAACCCCTTCAACTATAAGATCTAATGAATTTCATTTAATGCCTTTATGTATTCTTCATCGAATAAGCGATTATTATTCCCTTCCAATTTTCGCAATGATAATTTGTTAAAAAAATAATTTTTATCAAAAAAGTGAAAACTTGAAAACTACATAGTATGAAAGCAAAGATAAAAATAAATAAACTACATCTATTTTTACTTTCTCTTATCTCTATGTATGTTAATATATAGAGAGGGAAAGTATTGGATTTATGTCATAAATTTGATGTCGAGATTTTGATGGATATACACGTTTTGAGGTCCCCTGGATCCAAAAAAGTGGTTTTCGCGACATGGTCTGCCTGTCTGTGTGTCTGTCTGAGTGTCTGCGAACAAAATATTTCAAGAACGAAAACAGCTAGGAGGTTGAAATTTTATATTTAAGTTGGGCACCTCGTTTTATATATTTTTATGCTTTTTTAAAATATACATTATATATATATTTTTATTTTTTAAACATTCTCACTTTTTTTCTCGTTCACACACACATTCACACAGTCTTTTCGGCAACTCAGGCCATTTAAGACCTTTAACGATACTCAGTAACTTATGTTTAATATATCTTTTGGGGATCCATGCATTTTTATTTAAGTCATTTGGTATCCAAATGCCTTAAATATTATAAAATCATCGGACTGCCTGGGTTCCGAACCCGCGACGTTCGCTATAGAAGATAGGCATGCTACCAACTACTCCAAGCCCCGTGGGCATACATAATATATAATAACATTTATAAAGTATTCATTGTTAAAAGATCAATGAAAATCAACCAAATGCATTCCTACCTACTCTTCAAAATGCCGCGGGTTTGGACCCCAGGCAGTCCGATGATTTTATTTAAGCCATTTTGGTTTTTTTTTTTTTTGCTTAGTTTTGAAGACACACAAAGCCCCTTCTCCGAAAAAACATGCGTTATTTGTACCTCCTGAACCCCCTTAAGTTAAAAAAACATGCACTTATGTATATCTATGGGAAGATAATTTCCAAAGGATCAAAACAAAAAATGAACGAACTCAATATCTATAAGACCACACTCAACCCTCGAAAGAAAATGACAATGAGAATAAAAAAAAAAAAAAAAAATTTCTGTTAAAAATTAAACAACGAAATCATTCAAAAACAAAAAAGCTTCAAATATTTGGGCGTCCTTTTCAATGAATGACAATTATTTTAGACATGTCGAAAATCATCTTTTAAATCGATTTTTAAAGCCTGGATCATTTATATCGTCATTCACATAAAAAAGTATCGTTAAGTTTTTATGAACAAAGATGTCTTTAAAAACAAATTAAATAAATTTTTTTGTCACTTGGGAAGGGAAGCGAACCCCTGATGACAAATTCATTAAAAATAAATTTTATCGATTGCTGATTCTTCATCTGGTCCACCCATCCGCTTTTGTAGCTATTTAGATCACGTCTCTATTTATAAAATAAAATTTCTCCTCTCATGAGTGGTTTGAATATGAAAAATATCCTGTTGAAATTAATACAGGTCGAGAGGGGAATTTTAATGATATAAATAAATATAGACTATTTAATAAAAAAAGAAATTGATGTGTGAAATTCTTTCTTAAAGGTGCGTTGAATGAATATTAGAAAAACGAAGTGTATGAATGAATGTGTGTGTGTGTGTGTGTGTGTGTGTGTGTGTGTGTGTGTGTGTGTGTGTGTGTGTGTGTGTGTGTGTGTGTGTGTGTGTGTGTGTGTGTGTGTGTGTGTGTGTGTGTGTGTGTGTGTGTGTGTGTGTGTGTGTGTGTGTGTGTGTGTGTGTGTGTGTGTGTGTGTGTGTGTGTGTGTGTGTGTGTGTGTGTGTGTGTGTGTGTGTGTGTGTGTGTGTGTGTGTGTGTGTGTGTGTGTGTGTGTGTGTGTGTGTGTGTGTGTGTGTGTGTGTGTGTGTGTGTGTGTGTGTGTGTGTGTGTGTGTGTGTGTGTGTGTGTGTGTGTGTGTGTGTGTGTGTGTGTGTGTGTGTGTGTGTGTGTGTGTGTGTGTGTGTGTGTGTGTGTGTGTGTGTGTGTGTGTGTGTGTGTGTGTGTGTGTGTGTGTGTGTGTGTGTGTGTGTGTGTGTGTGTGTGTGTGTGTGTGTGTGTGTGTGTGTGTGTGTGTGTGTGTGTGTGTGTGTGTGTGTGTGTGTGTGTGTGTGTGTGTGTGTGTGTGTGTGTGTGTGTGTGTGTGTGTGTGTGTGTGTGTGTGTGTGTGTGTGTGTGTGTGTGTGTGTGTGTGTGTGTGTGTGTGTGTGTGTGTGTGTGTGTGTGTGTGTGTGTGTGTGTGTGTGTGTGTGTGTGTGTGTGTGTGTGGGTAAACAGTCGCGACGACTAAGATATTTTTATTAAAATTTAATAATTCTTCAAAAGATCATAATTCATTTTTTTTTTTTTTGTTGGTCGTCTTCTAAAGGCAGCGTGAATAAATGGTAGGGAAATTGAAGAAGAGAATCATTGAAATATTAGCTGGGCATACACGGAGAGGTAGAACCGTCGGTTTTGACCGTGCCGGTCCAAACGCACGGATTTATCTTTACGTTAGTGGGCGAGCACGCGCCAGTTTTGACCGCCACGGATCAATCTAACAGATTTGACCGCGGTCCAAACTCACGGATCCGATCTTTTCGTTAGTGGGCGAGCACGCGCCAGTTTTGACCGCCACGCATCAATCTAACAGATTGGACTGCGGTCCAAACTCACGGTACTGATCTTTTCGTTAGTGAGCAAGCGACAGTTTTGACCGCCCCGGACCATCTCTTTAAGTCGCGATTTTTGGAGGGGGTAGGGGAGGACATGTTACTTCAAAATTTTTTTTACAAATTTATTTTTTTGACCATTTAAAGAAAATAAGTTACCCCTCCCCCTATTAATTAATTAAGCTATTAATATGTTCTAAAATATTTTAGTTAATCACCATTCACAAAAACAAATTTTATTATTATTATTTTTTTTAAATATCGTTTAAGGTCATGGCAAATTAGGATACAAATATTATATAGACCTAGCATTTTACTCGGGAGAAAGTCTAGTTTCTGAGGATATACAAAAAAAATTATAGGTTATGTAAGAAAAAAATATTGGCCCTCTTTCTAGCGCGCCCCTAATGATCCGATGTTTACCAAAAGCTTTTCAGTTCTTGACCTTTACATCTAGTTTATGTGTTCAAAATACCACAGACATACACACAGACACACAGACATCATTCCAAAACTAATTAAATGGACCTTAAATCATCAATCTAACAGTTTGGACTGCGGTCCGAACTCACGGTCTTTGGCAGCTTCAGAATCAGATAATTAAAGATTTTATTTAAAGGAGAGAAGAAAGGATTAATTACTTTTTTTTTAAATAATTTTCTATTTCCATTTTTCTTGGAAATTCCAATGGATTCTTGACTTGATCTGTCTAGTCGGCAGGCAAAACTTTCGTCAAGACGAAAGTCCACGGATTTGGTCAAATCAGCGGTTAAAACTGCCGCGGTCCAAAGATTTTGCCCATACACGTACGGTTTGGCCCGTGGCGGGCCAGCTATGCGGGTTTATCTGCGGGTTTTTCCTTTACGTTTGTGAGTGATGACGGTTTTAACCGTGGCGGTTTTAGCCGGCCCGGCAGACTGGTCCGCCCCGGTCCAACCCGACAGATCAAACTCTCCGTTTTTTTAAGCGAAATTGATAATGACGGTTTTAACCGTGGCGGATCGACCCGACAGATTGGACCGCCCCGGTCCAACCCGACAGTTCTACCTCTCCGTGTATGCCCAGCTAATAGGAAAATTCTCAATTATTAAGAATTTTTTGAGCTTGCTGATTTTCAGATCCCGAAAATTTTTTCCCTCAAATTTATATCATGTTCTCTATTTCATTTCGAAATTTCAACGGGAAATTGACCAAACAGAACCTGACAGACAGACAGACAGAAGGGAGAATACTCCGCGATTATATAGTGAAAAAAATTAAAAAAAAAAAAAAACTAATTTTTGGCCCACCAAAAAAAAAAAATTACAAAATTTTCAAAAATTGTATAAGCTTATGGGCCTAATGATTTTTTGTAAAGTTTCAGAGGATCCGGTAAACAGAAAATTGATTTTTTTTTCATTAAAACATTTTTTTTAAGACATTATTTAAGAATGTTAAAATACACGTTTTTGTTAGTTCTTGCCTCTTACGTCCTCCGTCCCGAAGGTTCGCATCTTGTCTCAAGCGACAGAAATTTATTGGCTGCCCATAGGGTCTAAATGGCCTCTGATGCTAAAAGACCTTAAATAACAAAAAGGGGTCAAGGGGAGAAGTAAAAATTACAAAAAATATTTTATTAAAATCCCTTCAAAAGAAAGCAAGCAAACTTTGTTTGTTATCTTAAATCCTATTTTTCTTTTTTAACATTTCCTGAATCATTTAATCCTCTCAAGGTTGGTATCATTTTAAATATTTTAACATGTTAATTTCTCTCTCTTTTTTATTTGCCTAGACGATGAAATATAGACCCCTCTATTCACTCTAATTCTTCCAAACTAACTAGCCTCTTTTTTTTTGTAAATGTTGTTATCACACACACACACACACAAAGGGAAATGTGAATAAGTTTTATTTAAAAGAATGTTCACTCACCTTCTTAAATAATATTTAAGTAACAGGCATATCCAGCATCTTTAAAAGGAGCCTTTTTATCGTCAATCAAAATATTATTTATTCACAAGCCTAAAGAATTCGATTTACTCTGATCGGGTCTTTTGCAGCATCCAACACCTATATATTTCATTTGATTTTTAGCGCGAGCTCTCTGGTGTAGCGGGCTAGAGTGTCGGCTTCTACAAAAAAGACCCGTGTTCAAATACTGACCGTATGGGATTTTTCTTTATTTAATGTAAGCAAATCCTTAGGCAGGCACTGGATTGGTATATTGGATCTCACCACAATAGCCCCCAGGCAACTCTACGAGGAGAGGGGAGTTGCTGTGACATCCCGTTCTGTGGAAGAGCGTAAAAAGGGCCCCCTCTTAGTGATGCATTCTTCGAAAGGTGTCGGTGCTGAGGGAGTCCCTCCTCACACTAGGACATCCTCCCTAGCATAGAAGAGGTTGGATAAAATGAACTTGACAATAGGATTAGTTCATTAAATAGAAATGAAAGCAAAGGAGGAGTTAGAGATAGGAAATAATGTAACTAAGTAATATATTTCGGTTAAATAATAATACACTTGACACACATTTCGCCATTACAAAAGTGGAATTTTAGAAGTCCGAATTTTTATATAGTATAGATATCAGGTCCATAACTTCCAGAGTTCAGTAACTATTATTCGGCCCTTTTGAGCGAATACCAATCAATCTATATATAATAATAGCGGAGTGTCCGTCTGCCTGTCCGTCTGTCACGCTCTGTTTGACCAACTTCCCGTTGGAATTTTGAAACGTAATTTTGCAGTCTTATAGAGGACGTTATGGAGAGTCCAGGAAAAATACTCAGGTCCTGAAATACCTATAACTTTTTTGAGTTATTCATTCCTAAAGTTACGATTCCTCCCATAGGAAATGTATAGAGAAATATTTAAGTATTCTTTGCAGTTGTGTATTCTCTGAATGTGAACAAATCCCCAAGCAGGCACTGGATTGGAATAGGCCCGAGCCAGCTGGCGGGAGGGTCCAGGGGGGCGAAGCCAAAGGCGGAGGGCGGCGGCTAGTATTTAAGTAATTACAGTTGAACCTCACTTAACGAACCCATATTTAGTTCCAGAAACATACTCGTAAATCAAAACCCTCGTTATGCGAATCAATAACGCTCTCCCCTATGACATAGACACAGACTAATGTAGCACGCGCACAATCCGTGATTTCCCCCTCTCCTCCACTCGTTAAGCAATTCATTCTTTTTTATAATTTGTTTTGCTCGTGATACAGAATACTCGCTATGAGAGGTGCATGCTAAGCGAGGTTGCACAGCTTCAACTCCTGGCTGCATCCTCCTTTCATCTTGAGATCTCTAATGTATTTCTATTTCTTTAGGAGGAAGATAAAATTTAAAAAAAGAATAAAATGATTAATCGATATTTCTACATAATTTCAATTAGAAGCTCCTCAGAGTTTTTTTATGATTCATTCAGTGTTTATTATTTGTTGGATTGGATAGTAGCAAAATGAATGGAGTGCGTTGCGTCGCTCTTCGCTCTCTCTTGTTTTTCCTCCTTACTTAGATGTTAGACGCGTGTGTCCTCACTTATTCAGTGCTGTGTGTGTGTTGTAACCTCGTTGCTAATTGGTCTGGACCGAAACTAGTCTCTAAGGCTCATCTCCGCCGATCTCATAGATCCTAGTTGCCCAGCAACTCGAAGAAAGAGAGAAAGCCTTAGCTTAATTACACGTGTCACTAATAGAATAATAATACAAATCACTCACGAAAATGTCAAAGTGGATTTAATCCTCAATATAATAGCCTAAAAAAAAAAAAAAAAAAAAATGGTGTGTGTACATATGTACGCGCGTTAGAGGGTAACTTCTTTGGAGTATGAAAAAAAAAAATTGTAAAATAATAAAAATGCTGTAATGATCGAAGATAAATATTAAAATCAAACAACAATCAAAAAAGGTTTCAAAAGATTTTAGTAAGTAACAAGTGAATAGTTCTTTTTATATCGATATTAGCTCTTTGTTTCATGATTCTTTTGGTCTTCGATCCTGATTCTTTCGGTCTTCCATTCGTTCTTTTTATTTTATTTTCAAACAAAGAGCGCCAGAGAGCCGCTCGTGTTCTTTCTATTTTATTTTTTAACACCTTTAGATAAAAAAAAATATTATTAAATTATTAATTTATAATTTAATTTTTGGATTCGAAAAGCATAACAACACGTTTTGTCAAATATAACTTCATCCATATCGTTTTCACAGATTGCTGGGGCTATCTTCATCGTTTATTATACAAATTCTGGGGCTA